>PVLA01006306.1:0-48382 GCA_004027455.1 Hydrochoerus hydrochaeris
TCTGTAATCCCAGCACTCAGGAGGCTGAGGTGGGAGCTGCATAGTTCAAGGCCGCACTGAACTACACAGCAGACTCTTGTCTCTAAACAACAAAAAACAAAAAAATGGAGGTGGGCTATAGTTTGGAGACAGAGCACCCCTAGGTTCAATCTTCAGTATAGCAAAGCAAAGCAAAGCAGATCAGAGGTCACCAGGCCCTGGGTGCCACCTCCCCTGGTCCTCCTCTTCCATCCCCACACCCAGGCCAGGGCTGTGGCCATGCTGCCTATGCTGCTGGCCTGGCACACAGGTGCCATGTGCACCCTGCTTCACTCCCAGGTGGTCCCTCGCCAGCAGCGGAACCTGCCAGGAAATCCTGTGTGCAGGAAAAGCTTGAGGCTAGAGGACAGTGTTGGCCCCCTTGGCCTCGCCTGCCCACAGGGCCTGGTGTCCCCCCACCACCGGGCTGCACCCCAGTGGCAGCTCTTTGTGCCCCCTGCAGCTTGGCAGTGCCTGGCACTGTGCAGCGGTCAGCAAAGGGAGATGAAGGGCTTCCTGGTGGACCCCTGGGCGGCCGCCCACAGCCCTGCTGAGGAAGGGACTGAGCACCAGTCACTAGATGGCGCTGCTCCGCTGCAAGGCGGACACCTCATGCCTGGTGGAAGAGCAGCCTCCCTGGCAGCTAGCTCTTCTCTCCCTGCCTCCCTTGTCCTGGCCACTGGACCCAGGAGCACTAATCTCCAGCCCTTTTCATATTTTTATTTTGAGATGGGGTCTTGCCAAGTTGTCTGTCTCAGCCTCCCAAGCTTCTGGGAGCACAGTGGCAGCTGGGGTGTCTAAGGCTCCATCTTGCTGCCCCAAGCAGAGCATCCCTTACTCTCAAGACTCCACTGAGATTCTGGCACTGCCTGCCAGAGCAGGAGTACAGCCCTGGCTCTTCAGTGGCTGTGATGCCTGGACGACCTCATGGCCTCCAGAGTCTCCATTTCCACTCTGCCTCCACGATGCCTGTGGAAACAACACTGCAGGTGTCCTGCACTTATTTTCTGGCAGGGACAGAATCCAAGGCTTCAGGAGTGCCAAGGAAATGCTCATTGCTGAGTACACCTCACTAAACTGCTCCCATCACTCTCACTAAACTGCCCAGGAGATCCTTCTGCCTCAGCCTCTCAGGTGGCTGACATGAGGGTCACCATGCCCACCTTGATAACTCCCATATGCCTTCCCTGTGCTCAGACTCCTGGGCAGTGCTTGGCTCACAGTGAGGGTCACCACAGCCTCATCTTCCCTGGCAAAGGACAGGCAGAATGGCCAGGACTGAGGCCACCAGCTGCTGAGTGACAAGGCGGGTTCGGTGTCCCTGTCCCTCTTCCCTTCTCCACCCCAGACAGGCCCCACGGGGTGGAGACCTTCTGCTAGTGTCATGTGCCCTTGGAGGGGCTCCCACTGCTGCCCCTGCCTCAGTCCAGCAGGGCCTGCTGTTAGAGGCGACCCCTCCTTTCTGGCCATCGTGTGTGGTGAGGTCACCTTCCTGACCACAGGCCCAGGGTAGTTTGGGGTAAAAGCTTGGTCTTTCTCCCCAGCCCAGCCCTTTAACTGCTTCCCTTGCTCTGCTCCCTGCTTGTCTGCCTCCGGGAGCCAGACCAGGCCCCTCAGGAGGGGAGTGAGGTAGGGACAGGTAGGGCTCTGGTGAGGAGCAGCTGGCATTCCCAGCCCACAACCCCAGGTGGGCTAGGGATTGATCGGACTGGGGTTCCAAGGGAGGACCCCAGGCCTGGGTTCCCTGCCCATCTCCAGCCATTGCCCCAGGTCCCTCATCCCGGTGCCAGCTGGCAGCAGGTACCACACAGCAGAGTCCTCAGCTGGGGGATACAGATGGAGCGGGGCTGGGACAGGACCCCAAGTGAGAGGCTGCTGCTACGGATGCCCCGGCCAGGGTGGTTCCCAGGGCTCCAGGCCATGGGCTGGGCATGGGGACTCAGGAACCTGGCTCCACTTTGGCAGCTATCCACACTCACGGGGTTGGCTCCCACTCAGTGACTGGGACAGGTGCTGTCCTGCCCCATAAAAAGGACTAAGTTTGGTTTTCAGCTGCAGGAGCCAAGCCGTGTTGTGTGAACTGAGGGGACTCAAGCTCAGGCCAGAAGTGGAGAGGGACAAGGACATAAGGGCCCACGTGCAGGCAGCACGAGGCCTAGCTGGGTGCAGTGGCCGAGAGCCCTGATGCCTTGTGACCGTGTGGGAACCATCCAACCCCAGACTTCTGGCAAGGAGTCAGCTGTGCCATGCTGCCCCCCACAGAACTCAGACCTGGGCCCGCAGATGCCCACAGCCATCGACCTGCCAGGCCAGAGGCCGAGCAGTTAAGGGGTCACCTGAGAGCACAGGCCGAACTGCAGAGTGAGAAGCTGCCAGGGGCATGCTTGTTGGGGTGATTTCCGCCAGCCCCTTATGCCCCGCACCCTGCCCTGCCTGCCACCTCTGCACTGGGGGTGGCGATGGCCAAGTGTGCAGGAAGCTGCCCAGGCTGCATCTTGCCCACACCCGTGGGGCTCGGGGGTCAGCGCTCTGGCTGCAGAGCCCTGGGCGCCACCCTGCACAGCAGAAGCAGCTCTGTAGCAGGGGTGCAGCAGGAGTGCCTGGCCTTCCCCCAGCCCCTCACCACCCTCATCACCTCCTCCCTTTTCTAGCCCTGCAGCGCCCAGGAGGCTATGGCTGCAGCACGGTGTCCCTGGTCCTCCAGGGGAGGGGAGGTCAGGACCAAGCCGCAACCAGGCAGAGGAGTGGTTGCTCCCTCAGACAGATTGGTTGCCCCTGGACCCCAGGAATCACCTCGTACCATCCGCCTGGTGCTAAATCCCCTCAACATGTTTGTCTCCGAGCTGGAAAACCCAGGCTCCTGCGCATGCTGTTGGTTCTCCCAGGCAGCACGGCCCTCATGGAGGATGGAGCTGGGTGCACAGATCCACCCCGAGTCCATCCGGGCTCTGGCTGGATGCACTCCAGGGTGGCCGCTTCCTGACCGGGGCTATGCCCATGGCGGGGAGGCTGTGCCTAGAGGTTGCGAGCCTGGGGTCGAAGTGTTGCTGCCTGGGCAGGTAACAAGGGCCCGAGCTAGATGGAGAATTTATTAATCATTGGGGGAAAACATACTACATCCACCCATGCATGTTCTTACGTGCACTGGGGGCGGGAGATTAGGGTGCAACCCTCGTTCTCCCCGGCACTGATGCCCAGGGTAGCCTGAGGCCACACCCACATACTGATGTGACCCCACGCAGACGACAACTCTGACTTCCTCTGAGGGTCCACGTAGCGCCATTGCCAGGCTGGGCAGAGGACACTCCGCTGGGTCAGCTGGAGCCACACAGGGCCTCTGGGGCGCCCAGCTCTTCTGCTCCCCATGGCAGCATCTAGGGTGGACCAGGTGGGCATGGCAGGTGGCATCCCTAACACTCACTCAAGAATGTGCTGGGGGGCCCAGTGCCAGCCACAAGGGAGGAAGGTAGAAGCAGGATAGGCAGGAGCAGGGTGGCAAGGAGCAGGGTGGGTAGTGGCACAGGGGTCAGGACACTGCGGCAACACAGTCCTCAGGGGGCAGCATCCGCCTAACCCTGGCCAGCTTCTCCTGGGTCTTCAACCTCAGGTGTGGCTCTGCGGGTGCAATGGGGTGGAAGAGGAGACGGTGTGAGGGCTACCCTCGCCCCACCCACGCAGCCTCCCACTGCCTCTGCTGGGCGCTGGGGTCCTCCTGGGCTCCCTCCCACGCTCAGCTCCTGTCCTAGGGTAGTCACCTGGGATGGCGAGAGACCCTGCTGGCCTCTTCAAGGAGTTGCTGGGCAGGCGGGCAATGCGGCTGCGGCCCCGGGGGACACAGGAGCTGCAGGAGGGTGGTGCGGTCACAGCCAAGCCTGGGCCAGGGGGCCCACGGGGTGGGGGCAACCAGACACAAAGCCTCGAAAGCAGGGGAGGGACCAGGGGCTTGGATCAGGGTGGGACAGCCCCTGGACTGGGTAATCAGTGAGTGCTGTGTCCCCTGCATAGGGCTGTGACCTTTCGCCTCCAGGATGTGCTGCCAGCAGGGCTCACAAGCCCTCATTGCTCTCCAGAGCTGGCTGGGACTGGGGTAGGGACCAAGCTCAGCCCCGGGGCCACTGCCCCTGGGGTACCCCGCCCCACCATGCAGGCCTCACCTCACTGGGCGTCTCCTGCAGGCTGAGGCCCCAGGCATGGAGGACATGGACTGGGGACCCCTCGCAGTGAACAGGATCGCTGGTCTGCTGTGGGGGAGGACGTGGAAGGAGGCCAGTCAGGAGGGGCAGACAAGGCACCAGCCCCTTCCGCCCTCCACCGAGCTTACAGCTGAGTGACAGCGTGGTCTGGATGCCGCCCAGCTGTCAGTCTCCAGCCCTGCCTGCCCTGCTCTGCACAGCTACTGAGAGCTGGGCAGGGGCATGGCTGCCTGTGCCCAGGCAGGCTGCCACTCTCCACTGCAGACCATTCCCAGCTGGCTACCACCCCTCCCAGCCATGAAGGTGGGAATTAGAAGCTGGGGTGCCAGCTGCCTCCTGCTCAGGAGCCTGCCCCGTTCTCGATGCTGGGTGAGGAGACCCTGGGGGTTCCAAGGTGGAAGCAGGCTTCATTGGGGACCATGCATTCCTGGTCCTCAGCTGCCAGCACAGAGCTGGGCACACAGGGCCCAAGCAGCTAGCCTGGATGGCACACACTCTAGGCCAAAGTGACAAGTGGCAAATGTCCAGCTCAAAGAACCTGCTGCCCTCTGGACTAGCCCTGACCCCTGGCCAGAAGGACCCACCTGGGGACCAAGGCCTGGCCGGGCCACTGCTGGGACCTGAGCTTCACAGGAGGCTCCTCTGAGAGGTCGAAGGTGGCATTGAGGTCAAAGGTGGGCAGTGCCAGAGGTGTGGAGCAGTTCTGCAGGGCTGAAGGGCCCAGGGGTGCCCGGCATTTGATGACGGTGGCTGGGCAGAGGCGAGGATGGCAGGTTGGGGAGGCCTGGGCCTTGGTGGGGGTACAGGGCAGGGAGGCCTGGCGCTGGCGCTTGGTCCCCTGCCTCAGGGCCAGGGGGCTGTCAGGCTCCGAGGGGCTCTGTCTCCTCCTCCTTTTCTCTGTGGGCTGTTGGGACACTGTGGCTGAGGTGCCACTGGGCCCAGGGAGGACCCCCAGGTTGTATGTGAGGCCACTCTGTCGCTTTGCCATGGTCCGGGTCACGGGACCACAGTAGCCTGGGGACCCTGGGCAGAGGGGAGAAGGAGCAGTTGTAGATACGGGAGCTGGATCCCAGACCAGAAGGAGCCCGAAGCCAAGTGGCAGCCACCAGCCCAACACTGCAGGCCTGGAGGCCACCCGTTCATCCATGGTGGGCAGGGTGACACTCACTGGACTCTGAATTCGGCTCCTGAGCCAGGCCTGGTGTCCTGCAGCTCTCAGTCCCAGAACCACCGTCTGCTTCAAGCAGCAGCTGCTGCAGCATCTGGAGTTCCACGATCAGGTCTGGGGTGAGCAGGCCGGCGGCCCGGAGTAACGTGTGCTGCTGCTGGGCCAGGCCTAGCACCCGGAGGGCTAGCCTGGGACAGGGGCTCCGTCACTTGAGGCCCAGCCGTGGGCCCGCCTGGCTGGTCCCCAGCTCCCTGCCTGGCTCCCTGCCCACCTCACTGAGTGCCAAGCCAGCCAAGGAGGTGATGGATGGTGACACCGCTCCCTGTGCACAGGAGCGGGCAAAGAGCCTGTCACCGAGCACTCACAGTTTTCTCCCAGCTCTGCTACTCTAGTGCCATGATCCTAAATTTGTTTATCCTTGGGCAGTGCACACCTGTCATGCTGGCACTCTGGGAGGCTGAGACTGGAAGATGCTGAGTCTACCCCGGGTAACTCAGTGAGACTGTCTTAAAATTTTTCAAAAAAAAAAAAAAAAAGACTAAGGATGCCACTCAGTGCAAAGCCTCTGGGTTCAATCCGAAGTATAAAAAGGAAAAACAAGACTGGGCATGATGGTGAATGCCTTTAATCCCAGCACTGGAGAGGCTGAGGCAAGAAGATCTCTGTGAGTTTGAGGTCAGCCTGGGAGTAAGACTCTGCCTCAAAAAGACCAAAAAAGTAAATAAATAAAAATATAAAAATAAATAGGAAAAAGTATCAAAGGTCTTCAAAATAGGCACTGGAGACAGGCTGTCTTGTCTCTCCTTCGAGTGAGACCTCAGTGTGAGGTTCCCTAGAAGAGAGGACTTCAAAGCTGGGAAAAAAACTGAAAAACCACTGAACTGGAAGATCTCAGAGCAGCCCAAGGGCCTGGGAGCTCAAGATGCTGAGCTTGAAAAGAAACTATTTTTGATGTGGCTGTTGGCATGTTTCCAAGTATGGAGCAGATCTGGGAAGTTCTAGAACCTCCTGCAGCCCCTGGCTCTCAAGGTCCCATCATCAGGAAAGAGGATGGGGATGACCCCGCTTGGCAGGCAGAGTGGAAATGAAGCCATGATCCTCTGCTCCAAGACAGGGTCACAGGGAGCCACAGGTCACCCTCAGGGTCAGCGGGGTGTGCACCTGCGTGTCTTGCCCTGGGGCCCCGGAGCCAAGCAGAGACAGATAACGAGTGCTGATTATTCAGGCTGCTGCGTTTCTGCTGAGTCAGGAACAGACACTTCCGATAAGAAATAAAATTAAACTGGCCTTCTGTCTGGGAGCTTTAAATACACAGCCTGGCATGTGGAAGCCCAGAAGGCCGGCAGTGCCCGGAGTAGGCAGTGCTGGGAGGGGCCCACACGGGGGACAGAGGATGACACAGGGGTGAAAAGTGGTGAGGTCACCGCCCCATGGGGATTGATCCTCACAGGGAGCAGCACCCATGGTGCCCTGAACCCCAGCTCCGTCTCAAGGAGCTGAGCCGCCACCTCCCACCTGGACCCCAACAGAGGTGAGAAGACACCCACAGCCCATGGCGTTCCCCGCGAGGTCTCCGCAGTGACAGTGGCGTCAAGGCCGGCTCAGGTGGCCCAGAAACTGAGCTTCTTTGGTCTGGCTCTGGCACCTGGGCTGGAACCTAGGGAGGAAGGAGGTGGTACAGGTTCAGAAGCAGGACAACCTCCCAAAGTTCCCTCCATGAGTGGCCTGGCTGGTTCACTTCCACACTTAAGCAGCTGTTGCGGCGGCAGCAGCAGCATCTGGGGGGAGTAGCCAGGGCCTCTGCTGCCCTGGCCAGGCCTTGCCCCCTCCTACCTCGGCTGGGCCTGCATCTCTGCTGCTGTGCCTGGACGGGGGCCTCGCCTGGTCTGCAGAGCTCTCTTCCTGGGCCTGTGGCTCCTGGGCCTCTGTCTCAGGGCTCTGGTTTGGAAGGGTTCCAGGCCCTGCAGGGAGCCCTGGGGTACAGGGCTGGCCACCCGGTGAGAGGCACCTGCAGGTGGGGAGGAGGAGTGAGTGGGAGGCAGGACGTGAGCCAGGCAGAGAGGAGTCAGAAACAATAGCCCTGAGCCAGGCGTGGCGGCCACGCCAACTATCTTGGCACACAGAGGCTGAGGCAGGAGGGTTGTGAATTGGGCCCGCCTGGGCAAGTGAGGGACAGAATGGGAAGCAGAGGGGTGGGGCTGCGGCTAGGCGCTGAAGCCCTGATAATCCACCTTGCCTCATGGAGAGCCCAGGCAGCAACAGCAGCTGCTTGTGCCTCCTCTGGGGGCACAAGGCTCCCAGCGGGCCCAGGCCCAGGTGTGGGGGCAGAGTAGGGCTGGGGTCCACTCACCTCTGTGGCACCCGTGTGCTTGCCTCAAGCTCCTGCAGCTTCCTCCTCAGGGAGGCCACCTGCAATGCAACAGCCAGGCCAGCTGTGAGCGGAGGGCACTGCAGAGCCCTGGGGCACCCACCTAGCATGCCAGCAGCCACTTACCTCAGCCTGTAGCTGCTGACACATGGTGGCGTAGTGGCTGATGTGACAATCCAGGGTGACCACATTGCTCTTCAGCTGTGAGGGGTGGGGACAGCAGTGTCCACTGAGCAGCTGGGTGGCCTCATGGAGCAGCACCGAAGCCAGAGCCCAGCCCTGCGAGAGTCCCGATCCTGGCAGGACACACCAGCCCAGCCAGGCTCCAGGGAGGACAGGGTGAGGGCCTGCACCCGGGCTCATCAGGGAGCTGTGTGGGCACTCAAGTAGCTTTGAGGGAACTGTCCTGTTGCCTAAAATGAGCCTGAACCCTGGGCCGCTACTGGCCAGGCTTTGCCACCCCACCAGGCCTCCCTCAGTCAGTAGAGACTGTCCTGCCTCTGTCCAGTGAGTCTTCCCGGAAGCATAACAGTGCTGCTTCTATCACAGATTCCCCTCAAAGATGGAACCCAAGAAGTGTCTTTCCTCTCTACCCAGGGACACTGGGTGGACACTTGGGATGCTGTCCTGACCCTGGCCCTTCCCCTCCCAGGCCGTGGTCCTGCCCAGGCCCTGTCCCCAGCCAGCACGCACTGTGAGCCGGATCTCCTTGGCCCGGTCGGCGTACTTGAGGGTGTTGTAGGTGTCCTCGTAGGCCAGGCTCGCGGGGCTGATGTTGGCGATCATCACGGTGCGGCAGTTGCCCCCGAGGGAGTCCTTGAGCAGGCGGGTTAGCTTGCTGTCCCGGTAGGGCACGTGAGCCCTGCGGCCCTGTGATGGGAGCAGCGGCTGGGCTGGACTGGGCTGCTGGGGCCCAGGGAGGGGGTCCACCATGGCCTTGGGCGCTTGTGGCCCAGGCAGGGTTGTAGGCAACGCACGGCCTTACCTTGGAGTCAGCCAGAGCGTTGAGGACACTGATGAGGGCCAGCAGCGAGCGGTTGATGTTGGCCCCTTCCCGCAGCCGCTCGCCCCGGGCATGGGTGCTGGACGCTCGCTCCGAGCCCGCCAGGTCGATCAGGCTCATCTTGGCCACTTGGAGGGCCTGCATCGGCCCCGGCACGCGGTCCTGCTGCCTCACGAAGATCTGGGGTAGATGGTGAAATGAGGAGTGGGTGGCGGGGTGGGGCACATGGCCACCTAGACCTGGGCGTGGCTCGCCCCACACACCTGGAAGATGGCATGGGAGCGGGAGGATGTGGCGTTGGCGTCAGTGGGATGCTGCGTGCGGCTGCGGTTACCCCGGCTCAGCATCTCCAGCAGCTGCTCGGCTGATGCGGGCTGTGGGGCAGGGGGCGCCCAGGGCGGCTGCTGTCAGAGCTGTCACCACCCACCCTGCTCCCCCCAGTGTCCCTGGCCCGCACCTGGTGGAAGGACAGGCCCTGCACCACCACGCTCCTGTCGGAATTCTCTCGGATGCTCAGGGGCCCTTTGGGCTGCAGGAGGTCGTGGATCTGTTCATTGTAGACCTGGGTGGGGCAGCCTCGGTGTCACCTGGCATGGCTGGGGCCCTGGGCGTGGGGGCAGGAGTGGAAGGGTGGATGCACCTCCCAAATCCCACCCCAGTCTCCACTCAGGCTTGGCCTTACCTCTAGGTAGCTGACCAGCACCTCAAATTGCTTCTCCTCCTGCAGGGCCTCCAGGCGCCGGTACAGCTCCACAGTGGTCAAGTACATGATGCCAGGGTCCCCCTGCTGCCCCAGCATGGTGTGCGTCTTCCCAGCCCCAGTGGCCCCGTAGGCAAACACTGGAGGACACAAGGGTGGAGGCTGGCAGTGAGCCACACTGCTCCTGCCCACCCCACGCCTCTGCCCCAGGCCCCGGGTCACTGCCCCGCCATCCCTCACCTGAGCAGTTGTAGCCCTGCAGGAGGCCATCCAGGAGGCCCTGCGTGGTGTGCTGGAACACGTCCTGCTGTGTGGCCTCCTCCCCGAAGACCCGGTCGAAGACAAATGTCAGGTCTTTGCCCTTCTTCTTCGGGCCGTCCTGGGAGCTGCACCACTTGAGGACAGGGAGGCCCCTGGTGGGCTCCCCGGGGTCAAACACCAGCACCCGGTCATCTACCACCTGGACCACAGGGGGCCGCTGGCCCTCTAGCTCCCGAGGTGTTGGGGGTCGCACCCGCACCACCACCCGGACCACACTGTCCTCGGCTGCTGTCACCATGGCAACACCTGCAGAATCGGGATGAGGTTCAGTTCCAAGCACCTGGGCTCTGGTACCCGGGGTCTACCCCACCCCTTCCCATGGGTCTGGGAGGATGGGCACCAACACCCTCACTGACACAACAGCCTCCTACGCTCAGCCTGTCCTGGCTGCCGGTGTCCCTGAGCTGCTGTGTGTCCTCCTGCGGGGGCCACACCTCCCCACCTGGTCACATTCCAGCCCCTTCATAGGAAGAGGCCACAGCCCCTTGTCAGGGTGTCCCACCACCATCCTGGCTGCTCCAGGACTCACTGCACCTCGACCTTAGAAGCTGCACGGGGTGGGGACACAGCTCCAGCCTGCCTGAGGCCCTGGACAAAGGACTGCGTGGGGGGCTGGGACTGACGGATTGCTGGGGTTGCTGCAGTGGTGAAATCACCACCCCCCAGCCATACTGGGATTATAGCTGGGAAGGCAGTAAATTTACATATTTATTGTGTTACATCAAACCTTTTAGGCAAGAACATGAATACTGCCTGTTTGTTCAAATATTTTTTATGTCCTTCAAGATTTTATAGTTTTCTATCTTCTCAAGTAGGTTCTCTAATTGTCCTTTTAGTGTAATTCCCAAGTATTTTATGGATTTAATTGCTTTCGTGAATGGAACACCTTTCCCACTTCCTCTTCTGGCTGCTAATTTAGTATGGAGAAGCACGACTGATTTTTACATGTTTACCTTCCTACTTTAATTTTTTAAAAACTAGAGTTTCTTTTTATTTATTTATTTTTGTCTTTTTCAGACAGGGTCTTGCTATGCAGTTCAGGCTGGCCTTGGGGTCACTTTGTAGCTCAGGCTGGTCTTGAACTTGCAATGATCCTCCTGCCTCAGCCTCACCAGTGCTGGGATTACAGGAGTGCACCACCACACCCAGCTATTTATTATTTTGAGACAGGGTCTTGCTATGTAGTCCAGATTGATCTTAAACTCACAATCCTCTGGTCTCAGCCTTCCAAGTGTTAGATTATAAGTATGTGCCACCACACCCAGCTTTTCCTAGACTTTCTAAGTATGCAATTATATGTTAAAAAGAGAAAAATGTTTCCCTTTTCAAGTATCTGTATATAAAGATAGATCTATGTTTTGCTGTTGTTGTTGCATTACTGGGGATTGAACCCAGGGTCTTCTTCTACAGTTACATCTCCAGGCCTTTTTACAAAAAATTTTGGAGACAATCTCACTAAACTGCTGAATTGCCCAGGCTGGGTTTGAACTTGTGATCCTCCTGCCTCAGGCTCCTAGTGTGCTGGATTATAAATATGTGCTGCCATGCCTGGTTTTATTCACATTTAAATCAATCTCTAGAGCAACCCACTCGGGACCCCTTCTGTCTCTCAGACAGAAGCTTTCTTTCTCTTAATAAATATATTCTGCTTTTAACTTCCATTGTTTCTAAAATTCATTCTTCGATTTTAGAGAACACAAACTTGTTCCGGACATATAGTAGGTCAGGAGTTTCATTCCCCTATATCACAAACACTGACTAAAATTTTAAAATAAATAAAACACACAGTATAGGTAATGTTTAATGCCATGGAAAAAAATAAATCAGGAAAGAGCTAGGATGCCGGGCTATACAGAAGGCTGATCAGACCCTTGGTTGCCTGTTTAGGGGGGTATGGCAAGGGGTAAAGAAAGGCAAAGAGATATTTCCAGGTTCAAGGGCACTGGGAGAGCCTCAGACTGGGCAAAGCCCGCTTTCGGTAACCAGTGAGAAGCGCGGAGGAGGGGTAGTGTACTTTTTTGGACCAGCAACTACAGTAAGAACAGGAAAAAAAAAAAAATCTCTAGAACTTCTAAAACAATGTTGAAAAGTGATGATGATAATGAGCCTGCTGATTTGTTTCTGACCTAATGGGAAATGGCTTTAGCACTTCACTATTGAGAAAGTGGTTAGGAAGCTGGGACTGGTAGCCATTCCTGCAATCCCAGCACTCAGGAGGTTGAGGCAGGAGGGTTGAGAATTGGAGACTAGCCGGGCTAAGTAGTGAGTTTGAGACTATTTTGGATTGCATAGGTAGACTATCTCAAAAGAAAGAAAGAAAGAAAGAAAGAAAGAAAGAAAGAAAGAAAGAAAGAAAGAAAGAAAGAGAAAGAGAGAGAAAGAAAGAAAGAAAGAAAGAAAGAAAGAGAGAGAGAGAGAGAAAGAGAGAAAGAAAGAAAGAAAGAAAGAAAGAAAGAGAGAGAGAGAGAGAAAGAGAGAAAGAAAGAAAGAAAGAAAGAAAGAAAGAAATGAATGAGTTTGAGACAAATAATCTATCATGTCAGTAATTTCTCCTATTTTTATTTTATGTAGAGCTGTTAACAGGAAAGTCCAGAATTTTATCTCCATACCCTTTGAGTAGCTCCTAATGTTTATGGGCTTTTCTCACAATGGTGCATTATTGAGTATTATTCTTGGTATTAAACCAACCATGCATTCCTGGGAAAAACCCTACCCTGGCAGAGAGAAGCTTTTGATAATTAAATAGTCAAATATGCCTATCTTTTGTGGTTTTTATGTCATTTTTAAGAAAACATCAGGATTGAGGGCTGGGGATTTAGCTCAGCGGCATAGGTGCCTGCCTTGCAAGCATGCAGTCCTGAGTTCAATCCCCAGTACTGATTAAAAAAAAAAAATCCCTTTGACAAGGTAATAAATTCTTTTCTCACTTCTTTTTTTCATTCAGGTTTTTACAGGGTTTTTTTGTTTTGTTTTGTTTTTCAGTAATGTGACCTCTCTAAACATTTTCTTTGCAATTGGAAGTGATTATCTAGAGAACACTTGTGGGATAGGGCAGTCTTTCTCCTGCAACGTGCAGTGCTAGGGACCATGGTACATGCACGTACCCCTGAGGCTCCCCGCCTGGGCCCTGTGTCCTGCTGGACCCTGAGCAGCTCTGTGCCTCCCGTCTTCTGCAGAACGTCACTGCAGTGCTCTTTCTGCCTATCCCTGGGCATCTTTGTCCTTCTTCCTGACTTTAGAATCAGCTTGTGGAGTTCTATAAAAAATCCTGCTACGATTTTAATTTGGATTATCCTGAATTTATGGATTAATATGCCCAGACTCGGCACCTTTACAACGAGTCTTCCCGTGGAGGGGCTGCACTTTCCATTTACGCACAACTTTATAATCTTCAGTAAAATTCTACAGTTTCCCCCACACGAGCATCATATATTATTATTCCATAGGTTTATTCCCATTATTGCAGTCTTTGTTATGCTACGAACAGGCTGTTAAAATTACATTTTCAAATCTGTTCTTGCCAGGATACAGGGAAGCCTGAGTTTCTGCGTGCCTTGCTGCACACCCTCATTAGTGCTAGCAGACTGCCGTGGATTCTGCCGGCCTCTCAGACAGGTACTCTCCACTGTCAGCGCTCCTTTATTTATTTGCCCACCCTCTACTGCCCTCCGAGAGTGGAGGAACAGGGTTTCGTGCTTTGTGAAGCGATCGTACTGTATTTCTCCTTTAATCTGTTTATGTAGATTCCTCCGTTGACCTGGTAATAACTCCAAACGTCCCCAGCCTTCCTTCAGCCGCATTTGCCCCCCTTCCCAAGGGCGGTAAAGCGCTTCTGGATTGTGGGAGTCCCAGATGCCCCAGGAAACCTTAGCTGGACTCCAGGGGTCACTGTTCTGGGCTGGGGATGAATGAATGCTTTCCCAGGAAAGGCTGCATCCCTGCCCTCCCGCCCCCCCCCCCCCCCCCCCCCCCCCCCCCCCCGGTCACAAAGCCCAAAGGAAAGTGGGTTCCTGCCCAGTACTCCAACAGCCAGCTAGGGTTCTCCTTGGGAAACGAGCCCGAAGTCAGCTAATGTGAAATTCCAGCCCCCTTAATTTCCTAACTTCTGCACACCAAATATCAGCCCAGGATAATCCGAGTAATCCATCTGAATAATTCAGTTTGTCCTGGCGATCGGGTTGTCATAATAAACCCTGCGAGCCCTCCCTCTGTCAGGGATCGTTCAGAGTTCTTTACACTCACAGCTCCTTCCTCCACCATTGCAACCCCACAGGACGGACCGCAGTATTAGACTCATTCCTCAGGGAGGAAATGGAGACACGGAGGGCTAACAGCTTGCCCCGGTCCCACCCTGGACCACACCTGATGGCAGTGGTGTGACACGTTGTGCCACGGTGATTTTGGTGTTGTCCTGGCCCCCGATGTTTGTGTAATACAATCCCTTTCATGGCGCTGGCATCGTGTACGCTGCGTGAACCGGGACTAATTTCCAGCCCTGTGTTTTCACCACAGGAGACCTCGCTTTTCCACTGGGGGACGGGAAGGCAAGGGTGCCTGGGCCTACACTGCTCGGCCTCTCACACCCCAGCACCCACAGCGCGCACTGCGAGGGCTGGGATGCAGGAGGAGCCACAAAGCAGCCTAACGTTTTAAGCAGGAAATTAAAAAGAGCATTGGCAGAAGAGCCGCCCAACCTTTACAACTCCCTCCTCCCACCTCCTGAGGGCGGAGAGGCTGCCTGTTTGCCTAATGAGCTGTTCCCTTTCTTCCAAGACAGTGCTGGGGCCACTGGGCTGGAGGCGGGGCACAGGTGCCCCCAGACTCTGGGGTCCGGATCTCTGCTCTGCTCTGCCTGCCTTGGAGGGAGGTCTGCATCCAACCTCAAGGAGAGACGGGCTACTGATCTGCCCCCTGAGGGGCTGGGAGATTAATGAGAGAACGTTTGTTGTTTGCTTTGATCCTCGCTTGGAAAGAGCCTTTCAGCTCAGAGTTGTAGGGAGACGATTCTTTAATAAAATCTTCAGGGTTCTCAGCCAGCCGAGTCCCGTCCTATCTCTAACCTAGGGCAGCTCATTAAAACCCAGAGCCTCGGGGAAACCACGACTCAGCTGTTTTCGGGGTGGCCTCTTCTGTCCAACAAACAACAGCTCTTAAGGCCTTGGAGGGGAATTTCCAGACTTGGGGATCCCTCTGCTAACTGTGGGAGCTGGGACCCGGTCCTGGGTCGTTCTGCTGTTGCAGTGGTCACCTCAGCCCCTTCCCTCACTTCCTGTCCTTAGGGTTGGGGATAGCAGGACCCTGTCTGACACAGTCTCTGTCGCCCGGGTACCTGGGGCAACATGCAGCTGGTGGTGCCTAGTATCTGTTTTATGCATGTACCAGGGCCAGAGAACACTGCACCACCAAGGCAGCAAACCTGCACGGAGAGCTTTAAGGTGCTGATACTATGCCCCAGCTAAGTGCTTTGGGCTAAGTGCTTTACAGATGCTGTTTAACTCCCGCAGGCAACCTCGTGATGTGGGTACTGAATAATTACTGCATCCATAGTCTGCAAGAACAATGGGATGCAGGAAGCAGCTCCTCACATCACACTGTGGTTCCAGAGTAAGGCTGAGGCTCCCCCAGCTCTGGCTCTGTCGCCAGAGATGCCACTCCACCCCCAGGTGTCCCTCTGCCCCGGCTCCCCGGAGCGGCAGCCCTGACACACTTCCTCCTGGGCATGAAGGTGCAGAGGAGGGGCTGGGTTCTTGGGTTTGGGTTTTTGTTTGCTTTTCTGGTAGTGGGGACTGGGCCTTGTGCCGGCTGGCCTGCTTCCCCAACTCTCTGTATTTATTACTTTGAGATGGGCTGTAACTAAGCTGCTGGCCTTGAACTCACTACCCTCCTGCCTCAGCCTCCAGAGTCACTGGGATCACAAGTGCATTATTTCACCTTGCTGTTAATAGATTTTTTTTTTTTTTTTGAGACAGGGTCTTATTATGTAGTTCAGCCAGACCTTAAAATCACTATGTAGGGCCGGGGATTTAGCTCACTGGCATAAGCGCCTGCCTTGCAAGCACAAGGTCGTGAGTTTGATCCCTGTTACCCCCACCAAAAATAAATAAATAAATAAATAAATAAATAAATAAATAAATAAATAAAATCGCTATGTAGCCAAGGCTGGTGGTGAACGCATGGCAATCCTCCTGCCTCAGCCTCCCACATGCTGGAATTATAAGTATGCACCACCATGCCCAAGACTAGATTTTCTAATGTTAAACCATTCTTGCATCCCTAGGATAAGTGACACATGATCATAATAGTTTTTTTATACTGCTGACCTCTGATTGCTAATATTAGGATTTTTCTTACAGCTACATTTAAAAAAGAGATTAACTTGTAATTTTCTTTGTCTCATTTCCGGGATCAAAATAGTCTGAAGCATTTTGGGAAAAATTTATAATAGAATTGTTTTTCCAACTGCCTATAAATTTGTGGTAGAATTTTAAAAAAATGTGTATGAAAGCAGATTTTATTTATTTATGTATTTATTGTGGTGTTGGGGATTGAATCCAGGGCTTCACACAAGCCAAACTGGTTAGGTAGATTTTACATTAAACTTCTTCAATGGTTTTAGGTCTACTAAAAATTTATATAACTTTAGTCAGTTTGTTAAGGCAAAGAACCAGACGCAGGAAGACACAGCACTGAGGAGGTCTAGGAGACAGCAATTTATTACACTAGGATCATTCCCCAAGAGGCAGAGTCCTGACCAGCAGGGTTCGGGGGCTTTTATGGGGAGGGCAAGCAGGAAGTACAGAGGCAGACTTGGCGCGTTATGATTGGAGGGTCGGGTGACATCATGGGTTGCCAAGGGAGTTTAAACATGTCAGGTTACACTGCAAGGCCATCGGTTAAACAAGCATGGTTATACAAGGCAAAGAAAGAATGCTCTGCTATCAGGCTTGTTCACATGTCCATTGGTTTTGGTGTGCTTTCTTGGCAGGTCTTTAGTTAAAATTTTAATTCCTCTTCAAGTTTGGTAAGTTTTTTGTTTTTTGGAGGGATTTTTTTTTTTGGAGCTACGGTCACACCTAGGGTAGCTGTATGCTAGGCAAGGGTTCTATCCCTGAAAAACACCTGTGATCCTCAAAGCTCTGTTTTTCTTTTGTATTTTTTTTCCCTTGAAACAAGGTCTCACTGTGTAGCTGAGGCTGATCTCAAACTTGTGATCCTTCCTGGTTCAGCCTCCCAAATGCTGAGTTTACAGGTGTGTCCCACCTCATCTGGCTGAATTATCTTGTATTTTAATTATGATGTCCTGTTTGTCTGAGTTAAGTGTATGTTTTAAAATTTCCAAATGTAGATTTCTTTTCCAATTGCACTTATAACAAATGTGGAAAAAGAATGTGGTTTGTACTGAAGAGGTAAAATTAAAATTTTAAATAAAAGCCTGCCCAGGATGCCCACCAAGACCAAGAGAACAAGTCCGGCGGGCCTGATAACAGAACACTCCTTCCTTTGTGTAACTGTTGTTGCTGCCCTTGTATAACAGATGGCCTTACACTGTAGCTTAAAATATAACAGGACCCTCCTTTCTTTGTATAACCCAGGCTTGGTATGGCTGATGGCCTTAGGATGTAACTCGAAATGTTTAAACACCTTCAACAATTCATGATGTCACCCAAACCTCCAACCACATGTGCCGAATCTGCCTTTGTACCTCCCCACTCACCTTCCTTTTAAAAGCCCCCAAAAACCGCTGGGGGGGCTTGGAGAGATCCCAGTCAGAAGCCAACCGGTGTAATAAATTGCCTTCTTGGTGCTGCTTCTCCCTGTGTTTGGTCTGTTTTCCACAACATTTCTTGGTTCCCCAACTGGGAAGTCCATGCTGACTACTTAGGTCGTGGGCTGAGGCCTGGCAGCTGATACACGGACCTCTCTAGGGTCCTCAATGGGAAGATGCACCCTCTAGACCTTCTTGAAGTCCCCCATGAGGTCAAGACAGGAGGCCCCTTCTTGGTGCCAACAGCTCTCATCAGACCCAAAGAGGGGGAAAGGACACAGCTGAGTTGGGTCTTCAGACAAGCTAAGACACCAGGGGGGAGCTCAGTCACTCTGACAGTGTGTTAGTTAGGGCCATCAGTTAACAAGCACAAAGTGCTACTGCTCAGAGAAAAGCACACGGGGAGCTCACCTCCCATTAGTTTAGGCCCCCTGCAATGGAAAAGGGGTTGGAATGTTTAGCCTCTGAGTGGAGTGTCTGCTGAATGACTAACTGTTAGTAATGGACAGCAAAAGCAGGAGGCAGTTCCATCTGTGCTCCATGGCAAAAGGCCCTCCAGGACCTCAGAGCTACTGAGCTTGATTGGGCCTAACCTGCGGTTCTGTGGATGTGTCTCATCAAGACAGAACAGAGAACCTACTGACGCTTCTCTGTGATCAGGGCTGTCCTAGCACTTGTGAGAAGCACGAGGCCAGGTGGACATCTGAATGGTCTCTCTCTGAGGGACACCCATCCTCCGTCTGTTGCACCTCTGTTCAAGGGCACATCACATACACTGCGGGAAGACAGAATGGGTGCCAGCCAGAGGAAACCCACAATCCTAGATTGTATGCTAAAAAAACTTCAAAAGAGGATTCCCTGATGACTATGGAGTAAAATGAAACCAAACGGCCTCTGTTCTTGAAGAAGACTCCTTGAGAAAAAAACAAAAAAAAAAGCCCATTCTTCCTGAGGATGCCTCCTCAGCAGATGTATCATCCCTTATCAGCTACCACAGCTGCTGCCAAGGTCTACATTTCCACTGGGCCAGCCTCCACCCACTCCTGGCTCCTCTACTCACAGCCAACTGGGCCGGTTCCAGCCACCAGTCTTTCAGTTGCCAGCCCTCCACCAGTTCATCTGGTACCACACCAGCCTACCCTCTACCCCCAACCCCAGAGTCCAGCCAGTCACTGCCTATGCTCCATCACCAAGGCCTTCCCCACAGGAGCCTTCTGCTGTACAGCTGCCCTCATATGCCTCTCCTGGTCAGATGGCATCATCTAATACCCACTGGAGATAACTGTCAGTAACTCCTTCTGACTTGTTCAACATGGAGGAGTGCCGCCGAATTTTAACGTAAGCTGAGAACTGGTTGGAGGGAGAAGTTCCTGCTCTGTCAACCCTGATAGATGGGGAGGTTCAGCCTTTCTAAAGGACTGCCCCGCCTGGGGTTACAACACCCCAGAGAGAAACAAAGCAACCCACAAATACTCTCAAGCACTTCTCAATGGCAAAGAAGGAGGCAAAAAGCCCATCTAAATGTCAAATGTTACTGTTACCCAGAAGGCAGATAAAAACCCTTCAGACTTTTATGAGACACTTTGTAAAGTCTTCAGGGTCTACAATCCATTTGACCCTGAGGCCCCCAAAAATCCGTGGATGGTAGATGCAGCCTTCATTGCACAAGAAGCCACCGGTTATCACAAGAAAATCCAGTCTGATAGATGACTATACCCTCTGGTCAAAGACTAAGATGCAAAATGTAGGGGCTATGGGCACTAGCAAAACAGATGCCCATTCAGACCAGAAGATAAGCTGGGTGTGGTGGTGCACACCTGTAATCCCAGCACTCGGAAGGCTGAGGCAGGAGGATCATTGCGTGTTTGAGACCAGCCTGGGCTACAAAGTGAGCTCAAGTTCAGCCTGAACTGCATAGCGAGACCCTGTCTCAAAAAAAAGACCAGAAGATAAGGATTCTCAAAAGCTTCAACCTGGATCTGACAACAACCCTTTCATTGGTCTAATGGGCTCAGACTAAGCCAGACTGGGCTCTCTTCTTCAGCCAGGTTACAGGGAACTCATGGTCCACCTCTACATAAGGGCCAACCCATGACTTTTCTAGTAGACAATGAAACAGAACACTCTGTAGTTTTCCAAACTACTGCCCCTCTGTCAGAAAAAGGTTACCCTCACTGGGGCAACTGGAACTCCTGCCTCTCGCGCTTGTGCCAGGCACGAACTTGCAGCCTGGGAGAACATCAGATTACGCATGAGTGAGTTCCTCTGCTTGTTGGAGTGCCCAGTCCCACTGCTGGGGAGAGACATCCGATCCCAGTTAGGGACCACCATCACCTTCTCTCCGAGACAATCTGCTTTTCCACCCCTCCAGCTCCACTATCACATTTGCTGCTTGCTGTCACTGTCCCCCATGAAGGAAAATGGCCATTGATGGACACAGGCAGATAAACCAACCCAGAAATTCTCAAGACCCCTTCCTTGAGTTTGGGCCATTAACCACCAGCCTGTGATAGTGAAACCATCCCGGCACATCCCCCATCTGCATCAAACAGTACTCCATGCCCCAAGAGGCTGGACTAGAAATTCAACCACACATCCAGAGGCTCCAGAACTGCAACAAACTCACAGACTGCCAAACACCCTGAAGGGTTTAAAACTCATTTATCGCTTTTGGGGAAGCCCTCGAAGTTGGCTTCCCAGAACAGATATTACTGCACCCTCCTCCAACACATTGCTGATCTTCTGGCCAACAACACTCAAGCTGCCTGCTGCAAAGGTCCAGAAACTCTGCCGCAACATCTGACAGAAACCGGCTACACAGCTACATGGTATCTTGGAAAAAGGGCACAAATCTGTGAGCGGAAGTCAGATATCTGGGATTTGACTAAAATCAGAGACACTGTGCCGTTGGACTGAAAAAGAGAGATCACCTGCTCTATCCCAGTCCCAACCACAATAAAAAAACAACCAAAAACTCCACAAACTCCTTGGGTCTGCTGGCTTCTACAAAATCTGGATCCCTGAGTTCACAGAGAAAAAAAAAAAATCTCTATATGATGGCTTGCCTAGAAAAGATTCTGACTTGTGACTAAAACCCAAAACAAGAAAAAGCCTTAGGGTTAGGGATTTAGCTCAGCAGCATAAGCGCCTGCCTGGCAAGTGCAAGGTTGTGAGTTTGATCCCTGGTACCAAAAAGAAAAAAAAAAAAAGAAAAAGCCTTCAATGTCATTAAAAGGCCCTTTCTATAGCCCCAGCCTTGGAAATTCCATGTGTAAGTTGCCCATTCAGCTTGTTTGTTGATAAATAATGGCACGTGGCTTCAAAGATGCTCACTTAGACTGTGGGCCCCTAATAGCACACAGTGTCCTACCTGTCAAAACCCTTGGATCTAAGGGCTGCCCATGCCCCCTGCCTCTGACACCCACCATCCTTCCAATCAAGAGAGCTGAGAAGCTCATCATAGGTCAGGACATAACCACCCAGGTGTCACCGGCTGTACTGGACCTCCTGAATAACTATGGACATCACTGGCTCTCCAGCAGCCAAGTCGCCAGTACCAAGGGCTCTTGAGCAAAATCCTCAGCTCCGCTTCCATCTGACCACACCTCTAAACCTTGCTATCTTCCTGCCCACCACACTCAGCGCCCCGGACCATGACTGTCTAGCTCTCACTGATGAGCTTTTGGCCAGTTAGCCAGATTTACAGATGGAGCCCTTGTCTGATGCTGAAAACACTCTGTTCACCGATGGAAGTAGCTCAGTCAAGGATTAAAAAAAAAAAAAAAAAAAAAACCAGGCCAGATATGCTGCTGTTACCACGGAGGAAGTGCTCCTAGCTGGTCCTCTTCCCCTAAACTGCTCTACTCAAAGGGCTGAACCATGGGCCTTACTACAAGCTCTCATATGGGCCAAAGGTAAGAAAGTAAACACCTACATGACTCGTATGCTTTTGCCACTGTTCATGTCCCCAGAATGCTATAAAAGGAGCATGGAGTTTTGACAGCAGAAGAAAAATAAATTTAAAGCAAGGATGAGACTTTTCAACTCCAGACTGCAATCTGGAATCCTGAGAAGATCGCCATAATCCGTTGTAAGTGTATCAGAGAGAAAGTACACTGTCATTCTTAGCAACCACAAAGCAGACAAGGACACCACATTGGCAGCAGAAGGATCCAACTAGGGAACAATGATTTAATGCAACATTGGGAAGTCCAACTGAAATACCCCCTCAAACTGTCCTTCCTCTGAAACGCACACAACAAAGAAGGGGCCACATGGACCCAAACAGTGCATGGACTTTGCAGATAATCAGATGATGGTTTCACAGAACCTGGCCTGTGCCTGGGGAAAACGCCATCACGCATGGGGGAGAAACTGCTGCAAATCAGCTGCGACTACAATATTCCACAGTCAGCCTCAACCCATGCCCCTGTTAGTCAGAGATGGCAAACCTGTGCAAGGACTGGGCCCCCCGTCCAGGCCTAAACCCCCACCCATGTCCACAATGCTGGACTTTCCCCTTTCAAAGACCTGCAAATAGACTTTACAGAAGTCAAACCATGTAGAGGCTACAAACATCTCCTGGTACTTATTCTGGGTGGCCAGACACGTTTCCTACTACAACACAAAAAGCCACCAAAGTCCACAGAGTATTACTAAGAGAGAGTATCCCCAGATGTGGACCGCCCCTAACCATAGGCAGCCATAATGGGCCTGCATTTGTGACAGAGATAATCCAAAAGCTGACTAAAGAATTAAAAATCAGATAAAATTACATACAGCACATAGACTGCAAGGCTTTGGAAAAGTTAAAAAAATAAATAAATAGGACTTTAAAGTCAATATTGACTAAATAGCACCAAGAAACTGAGGCACCAGGAGTAGATCTGCTTCCCATGGCCTCCTCAGGATCCAGAGCTCACAGGGCCATGGCACACACAGCCTTGAGTTCTGCACAGGAGACCTCTTCCCATACTTAGGGTGTCCGGGGAGACCCACATCAGCTAGCTGACACATGCCTACAGGAACAGCTTACACAATCAGAACGCTCTTTCCTCAAATACACACAGACATAGCCGAGTGGCCTGCCACCCGCACAGACACACCTGCCCACACAGATAACCCTGGGAACCACAGTTTGGATTAAAGATTGGAAAAAGGAGCCCTCCAACCTGTCCAAGGGAGCCCACATGTGATTACTCCTGACCACTCCCCTAGTGATAAATGTCTCCAAGATCCAGCTGTGGATCCATCATCCTCAGATCGAGAGCCCAGCAGGAGGAGTCAGCTCCCCTGAAGACAACTCTCAGGACAGGACACCCTCGAAGCCCTACTCTCATCACTCCAGAAGCTGTTGGGTCAACACGTGGCTGAGGTCTGAGGGACACTGCAGACCAGAGCATCTGCCCTGATCGATTCACGTTCTGCTGACTGGTTTGGTTTCTAGCCTTGACCTCCTGGTGGTCTCAGTGTTTGCCCTAGGAGTCTGGTCTGTGTTCCCAGAGGACTGGGAAGTTCCCAAAAGGTCACTTTCATTCTCTTCTACCTTGTAATTGTTGGACTGGGTCCACTGAACTGCCTTCCCCAAGGTTAAAATGACTGCTACCTAGTACCTGACTCCCCTGTCTACCCAGGTCAACAGGGACCCACATATGCCCACCAGCCTCTCCAAAAGCGTCACCCTGTGGTACTGCCAGTCTTGGTGGTACTCCACAGCAGGGAGTCGGACCTTCAGTGCCACTGCCCTGGGCATGGGCCAACAACAGTGCTTACAACTGGGCACCCAGATAGAGGATGATTTTACAGCAGTGCAAGGAGCAGGCGATCCCCTCCAAAACCAAACTGACTCCTCAGCTGCAGGGGTCCTCTGAAACCGCAGAACTTCAGACCTCCTCACTGCCCACAGGGACGCTCTTGCTTGTTCTTAGAGGAAGAATGTTGTACTATGCCAACGAGTCTGCCTTTGTCCGAGAAACTGCCTGCCAGTTGCAAGAGCAAATAAACCAGTGGGCTGAGACAGGCAGACAGGTTCCGACTGGTGCAGCTCCCTGGGAAACGCAACACCAAGGCTGGCAATGCTCCTGGGACACTCAACTGCCTCTTCCTTGGATGCCTACTAGGCCCTTGCCTATCTGCTCACCTTTTTCATTACAGAGCAAATAAAGAGCATCAGCCTTCAGATGCCTCTCAGATCAGATCCCTCTTACACAACCCTAAATCCCAACATCTCTGAAAATGGTGTTGTTTTTTTTTTTTTCTTGATACCTGGACTCGAACTCATGTGTGCCAGGCAGGCGCTGTGCCACTGAGAAAATTTTTCTGATTAACTAAAATGAGGGGGAAATGGAGTAAAATTAAAATTTTAAATAAAAGCCTGCCCAGGATGCCCACCAAGACCAAGAGGACAAGTACGGCAGGCCTGATAACAGAACACTCCTTCCTTTGTATAACCCAGGCTTGGTATGGCTGATGGCCTTAGGATGTAACCCAAAATGTTTCAACACCTTCAACAACCCATGATGTCACCCAACCCTCCAACCACATGCACTGAATCTGCCTTTGTACCTTCCCGCTCACCTTCCTTTTAAAAGCTCCAAAACACCACTGGGGGTGCTCTGGCTCTTTGGGAGAGGTCTGAGTCAAAGCCAACTGGTGAAATAAACTGCCTCCTTAACCTCCTTGGTGCTGCTTCTTTCAGTGTTTGGCCTGTTTTATGCAACAGTACAATACTTCAATAATTGCTTAAATTTGCTTTGTGCTTAAATTGGTTTGGTTGCAAAGACAAACTGAGATAAAGAACTCTGTGCAATAGAGAAACTCAGTGACAGGCAGAGAAGAACTGAACACCTGACACTGCTGAGCAAGGGACATGGTGAAGGGAGGAGGAGAAACAGAATCAGAAGACTGGAAAAAGCATAACACCAAGTCATTCAGGAAACCCGGGTGTTCTCTCCTGAGGCTCCACTGCTCTGTGCCTCCCTGTCCAAGCCTGTTGGCAGTAAGTCTTAGCGTCTATCCCATAATGCTGTTTCGAGGACTAAATGAGGTCATTCTAACCCCACCCCAGGTCCCCTGGCTCAATGCTAGCCACTCTGTGATTGTTCCTTTGTTTTTTGAGACAAGGCTTTTTTTTTTTTTCTTTTCCAAACCAGGTCTCACTATGCAGTTCAGGCTGGCCTTGAGCTCACAATGTACCCCAGGCTGGTCTTGAACTCACAACTATCCTCCTACCTTAGCCTCCTGAGTGCTAGGATCACAGGTGTGTGCCATCATGCCTAGCTTAAAACAAGGCTCTTGCTATGTAGCTCCAGGCTGGCCTTAAACTCAGGGATCCTCCTGCCTCAGCCTCCTGACCACTGGGATTACAGACACACACCACCACCACTGGCAATATTAGCTACTCTTATAAAAATCATATGACCCACCTTTCCCTAGGATACCAGGGCAACATCTTCCATGAAACCTTAAGCTCTTTGGCTTTACCTCTTCTATGTCACTTCAGTAACCTCAAGGCTCAGAGCCAAGAAAAAGAGAATCTTAGCAGTAACAGAGGCCAGGTTTTCGTGTTTTCATTCCTTCCACACTCTGTGTTCACCGAGAGTTTCAGTAACTAAGCTGGAGGCCTTGGTATACTTAGGGTCACAATCCCTGTTGAGATGTGTGGAGAGGAAGACAGCTTTTTGCAGGGCTCCCAGCCTCCGGCCCTGGTGACTAGGAGGCCCCGTATACTCCCCTGCTGTCCAGCACTACTGAGACTCTAACTCTGTATCCAGCAGGACCAGTTCACTCCCCCACGCAGAGGGCCCCGCCTCCCGCGAAGACGCGCCAGGCTCCCGGGCCAGCTCCGGGCCCTAAAGCCAGCCCGAGAGCTCGGGGTTCGCTCAGACAGGGAGAGCTCAGACTCCAGGCGCGGTCGGGGACCTGCGGGTACAGACTCACCCTCAGTCAATCCCCGCTGCCAGTGTCTCCGCTGGCTCGTGGGTTCTGGGCCCGGAAGCGCGCGTCCCCGCGATCCCCCAAGCCCGCACCACCTCCGCCGGCGCCGCGCGTTCAAACTCAGCGATCCTCCCGCGCGCGAGCCCCATTGGTCGCTGTCCGCTATGCGGATTGGCTGCTGCCTGAGGGACGTAAGCGCGCGTGCGCACTGAAGGCTGGCTGGGGGCGTGGCTACACCGGTCTCCTAGCCTAGTGGACCCGCCGCTTCCTGCGGAGCTCCGCGCTCTCTGGGGCTCGCTGTGGGCGCGCGGGCCGTCCCCGAGGCAGGCTGGCTTCTCCGTGGCGGCGCGGCGCGGCGCCGTGTGGACTTGCAGTGTCGGATGGCGGGGCGGAGGAGAGACTGTGCCTAGGGCGTGGGCCGGTCCGGAGAGCTCGGCAGCCCGGGACCGGAGGCGCTCGCCGTCCATGAGCCCCATCGGTACCAGAGCCGCCCCCTGTTCTATCCCCGCACCGGACCGGAGCCAGCACACCTGTCTGGTGGCCCAAACTTCGCCCTGACCTTGGAGCTCTGTGCAGAAGTGCGCACTGGCTTGGGCAGGGCCAGACCAGGACCCCGGGCGAGTAGCAAGCAGGGAAATAAAGTCGTTAAGGACTGGTCCCCACCTCAGCGGGGCTTCTCTCTGATCGGCACGGCCTTTTAACAAAGGTCTGGGTCCAGAGCAGCCGCCAAGAAGGCTGCCCGCCCGCGGCGTCCTGTGCGCCGGACTTGGCGCCCGCTGGAGACTACAAGAAGCCCCGCGAAGCCAGCACCCAAGCAGGTGCAGGCTGTTAGCGCACAGCCTCAGTTTCTGAGGCCTTAGGGAAGAAAACACCGCTCAGTCTCTTACACAGACTGGGCATCCTGCAGGTAAAACATCACGCGGACATTCAGAGATGCTAATAGGTGTTCACGTCATTGACTGATCAGCAATCCTTACATGCAAGCCGCAAATGCGAGGATGTGACAAAGAAGACACCCCAGCTCACCACACTACACTCACAGCCTAGGAGAGATGAAGAATTAAGTACTAACAGGAACAAGTGGACAGCAGGCCACTGGGAGGGGAGGACCTGCAGCTGAGGTCTGAGGACCAGGCGATAGGACCTGCAAAGGGCACCTTCTGGGGCCTCAAATGCAGAAAAGACAGGTTTGCAGGTGAGTCAGTGGCACTAACTGTGCTGGGAGGCCAGACCAGAGGCTCACCTCAGTGAGCATGGGGAGAACGCCTCACTATGGGTAAATGCCAAGGTCCAAGCCAGGTGTGGTGACACACACCTGTGATCCCAGCACCAGGAGGCAGAGGGAGGAGGAGCACCATGCGTTCCAGGCCAGCCCAGGCTGCCTAGTGAATTCAAGGCAGCCTGGGCTACAAGGAGAGACCCTGTCTCAGAAAAACAAAAAAATGTATCAAGACCTAGAACCTAGACTAAGGGCTGTTTCCTTGATAGGAACAGGTGTTGCTGGGTGAGGTGATGCACACCTGTAATCCTAGTGCTTGGGAGACTGAGATAGGAGGATTGCTGCAAGTTTGAGGCCACCCTGGACAACATAGCAAGACCCTACCTCAAAAAACCAAATGAAGAAAGAAACAGGAAGTGTGGCTTCAGGTGGAAGAGCCTGCAGGCTGTGGATCCTGTGAGGCCTGCAGCATCTCATGTCTCCTTCCTGGGACTACTGACTCCAGGTGGTAAAGGAGGCAGAGTAGAAATGCCCTCCCACCTGCACTGAGCTGCAACCTTAAACTCAGGTCCAGCCTTGCACAGATATCAGCCAGGAAAAGAGCAGAGGAGTCCACTTCGTTTACCAACAGGGAGGTCACTGAGAACTTGGCAGGAGTAGTGCAGAGGAGCAGCAGCAACCAGCTCTGAATGGGACTCAGAAAGTGGCAGCTGCTCTTCAAAGCCATGCAGCTGTCAAGGGGACTAGGAGGAGGGGATGGGGGTGAAGGGTCAAGGGAGACTTTAAATATAGGAGAGTTAGTGTTGAAGGCAAGGAACTCATGTAGAACAGACAGCTGAGGATTAGTAGAAAAGAGTGGTAGTGTCTTAGTTATTTCCTTGTTGAGACAAAATACCTGATGTCCACAAGTTAAGGGAGGAAAGGCTTATTTTGGCTTGTAGTTTACAGAGTTTTCATTTCATAGTTGGCTGGCAGGGTGGCATGGCAGGGGAGAAACAGCTCATAACCGGGCAGGCAGGAGGCAGCAGCCTTCCTCCTCCTTTCCCTTTTATTCCACCACACTGCAGACCTTATTGGCGCCACCCTCACCTGGGTGGGTCTTTTGTTTTTAGTAAATCCATTTCAGTCACACCCAGAACTATGCTAAACCAATCAGTAGACTAATCTAGGATTGTACACCCATGATCCAGCCACTTCCAAAAGCCCCACTGGGAGCACATAAGGCTATTGGGGAAATCCAGATAGAGCCTTAAACTCCTGAGAAGGTGGAAGGTAAGACGACCACCTGTCCTGCTTTGCCTGATTGGGACCGAGGAGCTCACAGAATGCAGGAATTCAGTGTGAAACCAGGACGGTGGAGAAATGAGGTCAGCCAGTCAGGCTGGTGGGAGGGCCAGGCACTGAACATCTTCCAGGTGGCCATAAAAGGCAGCGGAGGGGACCCAGCTACATGGAGTTTGGATGTCATGGTGGACTGAGATGGAGCCCCCCTCTGTAAACTTCCTGCTGATCCATGAGGTAGGAGTGTTAGGGCTTGATTCTAGATGTCCCCCCAAAACCTCATTCATTAATCAGGAGCTGGATCTAGGGTGTGAATGTGAATTAAAGGTGTGCTCCAGGGATCAAGGGTATGGATAATAGAAGCCCCACCCTGGGCATGCTGGTGCCAATCAATAGGCTTGTGGCCTGGGTGGGACAGAAGACAGGCTTGCTGCTGCTGCTTGTTGCCTGGCTGCCTTCTGCCTGTCACACCATGAACAGCTTCTCTTTGATGCCCCTCTCCTGTGCCACCCTGCCTTGGAGTTGGCTGACTGTGGACTGAAACCTTTCCTCCTTTAACTTTGGGTGGTGGGTATTTTGTTTCAGCAATGAGAGTGTAACTAAGACCGAGCTATTTCTTACTCTGCCTCCCAGCCTTGCAGCGCTAAGTGAGCATGGCTGGAAGGCCCCATGAAAGGAGGAGGGGGAGGCAGGGTCACAGGCCAGGTACACAAAGGCGCAGGCTCTGGGAAGGAATTCAGGATGCTTTGAGGGCTTGGGGTGCGTGCTATCGGACTCAGCACCCCTCACAGGAGAGGAGGGACACAGCTGGACCGGCAGCAGGGACCTGAGCTTGAGCTTGAGCTCAGGTGATGCAAGGGTCCTCCTGAGCCAGCCATCCTGTGCAGGGACTGGGAGGCCTGGGGACCTCCATTGGTCACAGGAGCAGTGCACTGGGAAAGGAGGCAGGATGAGCAAGATTGCCCCAGGTGTGGCAGCAGCTGCCCCCAGGAAAGGGCCTTTGGCAGCACCCCAACTGCAGTGAGACATCCTTCAGGCCTAGGGAGACCTGAGTGCCACATCCCAGGGCCATCTCAGGAAAGGCAAATTCGGGTGACTGAGCATGGACCGCTGCTTAGAACAGGGAGGGTCAGCCCTTCCCTGCCTTGAGGGACGGCAGGGCCTGTTAGGAGAGCTCCGCCCACAGTGGGTAAGCCACTGACTTCAGGGAAGTTAATTCATCTCTGCTTCCATTTTGTCACCAAAAACCAGGGTTGGTTATGTGAACCTCCTTGTGGGATTATTGTGAAGCTTATACAAATCAGCACATTCAGGTACATTGGTCCTTGATTGAGTGAATGCAAGATGACAGCCATGCGTCACAGGGACGCTACTCTTATCGCTTAGCCATTGGCAGAGGTGAGGGGAGTGTGTGGGCTGAGCTCCAGCCCCAGAGTCCTCTGGACCAGGGGGGCATCCTGGTGTTTGCATCCCTCCCCCACCCACTTCCAGTGCTGAAGCCCAGCTTCAGCAGCAGCTCAGCACAGGACCTGGGGCAGATCCCGGAGGGACACCTGCATGTGATAAAACCTTTCAAACACTGACGAGAAAAATAACATGGGCCCCACTTAGTCCAGCTTCCCAGAGCCCCTCATCTGTGGAGGCAATGCTCTCCCTCCCACTATCTCAGACATCACTGCACCAGCCCTGTGGGGCCCTGGGGTCTCTGGAGGCTTCTCATCCATCCCTGGAAGCAGAGCAAGAAGGTTGTTTGGTGCCCCGTGCTCCCATCCCAGGCCAAAGGCCACTGGGCAGAGGTGAGGAACCCACAGGGAACCAGAGGACCCAGGGCCCTGTACTCAGGCTTTGCTCCACTTCCTGGTGCCCCATCCTCCGCCTGCCCCAGGCCTCACACTCCTTCTGGGGTTGTCAGGGTAGGAGAACAACCTGGGTATCCTCATTGTCCCTGTGACCATCTCGGTCCCAGACACCAAAGGGCAAAGCACTGTAAGGCACAGGCTCAGGAGCCGGGTTACAACAGGAGCACCCTGGGTTTGTCCTCAGAGTGCACGGAACCCGCACGCGCCCTCACCCACCACCTTGTAACTCCCTTCAGGTAGATATTTTAGTATCCGCCCCAGCCCCATTGTTTAGATGGGAAAACTGAGACTCAGAGTACTGAGGTGTCTTCCTGAAACACTGAGCTTGCTCAGTACTTAAAACTCAGTTCCCATGTGGTGCGTGTGGTGGTGACAAAACCTAATACTAGGCAGACATTCTGCCTCTGAGCCCCGTCTTATCCCTTTTTATTTTATTGTCTCTCTTTTCCCCCCAACCCTTTTTAAAATTTTGAGACACTTTGTTACTAAACTGCCCAGGCTGGCTTGGAACTAATGATCCTCCTGCCTCAGCCTCCCAAATAGCTGGGAATCACAGGTTGTGCCACCACACCCAGTTTAAATTCAGGTCTTTTGTCTTCACTTCCTGTGTCAACTGGGTCCTGCTGTCTCTGTCCTGAAGCAACCTGAGCCACCATGGTTTCCTGGGCCTTAGTCTTTCTAGCTGTGTAATGAGAGTTGCCCACTCTGATTTGATTAGCAATCCTGGCAGCTGGAGTGAATGGGTAGCATGGGGAAATTGAGGGGGAAGGCGGGTGCCATCTGGTCCCTTCTCCGGCCCCAGCTGCCACCTCTCAATAACTTCCACCACCTTCCTGTGTAGACCTTTCACTTCCACTTTATTATCACCTATTTGTAGGATTTTAAGGTTTGTTACCTGGAGAGGAGAGAGGAGCTCACACCTCCAATTCTGCTTCTCAAATACACATTCACTTGTGAAAATAACCTTATTAGCAGCATCTAAACTGCAATGGCCTTTTCTGAGGGGTACCCAGATAAATAAGTACAGGAGGAACCAGGACAGGGGAACAACCTGGAGGGCTGGGGTAGTGAGGTTGCTGGGGCCCCACCCTGGGGTTGGCAGAACTAAGCGAGGAGGCCAAGCAGCTTTGAGCACCCAGCCCCCTCCCATGGGCCTCTGCCCCTTCCCTGGGCCTCTGCCCCCTCCCGGAAGCAGCTCCAGGGCCAGCCTTGCTCTGCATCTACTGGCCCCTGGTCTGCATTGATTCTCTGGGCAGCTCCCCCTCTGAGCGGCAAATGAAATATCGGTTACCAGGAGTGAGGCGGGAGCCAATTAACCCCCAGACCTTGCCACAGCCGATGCATCTGGAGGAAGCTGGACGAAAAGCCATGCACACCTGCCTGGGCTCCCTACGAACTCACCCAATTAGGGCAGCCGCAGCAGTGGCTCTGTGCCCTCTCTTGTCCCCATCACCTCAGACACCAGGGCAGCACCAGCCCCTGGGCTGCAGCTGCCCTTGCTGTGCCTCACATGACCCACCTGCCAGCCCTCCTGGGGGTGAGCTGCAGGGCCACCCACAATCTCACACCCCTCCTGGCAGGGACATCATTCATTAACCACTTTCTCCTAGAGGGAAGCTGCCAGGGGAGGCTTCTCTCTCCTGCAGTCTGCCTGTCTCTCCACCCCCACTGGCTGTGCCCACTCTGCTCCTGGAGACCCCCGGGGGGATGAGGAGGGTGAGTCCTTTGTGGAACCTCTAGCCTGTGCCCTCCTCGTGGCAAGGCCTGGTTTAAGAGGATTTGTGTCTTCCTTCCAAACCTCTAACGGACTGCAGACCCCTAGTGCACAGAGGAACCTTCAGTTCCTGGCTGCACTGGGCACGAGTCCCACCTGTTGGGGCAGACAGCACAGTGAGAACCACTCCTGTCCAGGGGCCCCTGGGTGATGGAGGAGCACAGTCTTGCCTTCAGGAAGCTTCCAGCCCGATGGTGGTGATAGACTCTGCTGCCAGGTGTCCCACAGCTAAGGAAAAAGTGGACTTTGCTTTTGGAAGGCTGCTGTAGGGGCAGGAGGTCCAGTCCTCCTTCAGGACAAGTAGCTGGCAATGCAGGACCCTCCTCAGCCTGCAGAGTGCAGCAGGGCATGTGTGCAGCAGCCTGCACAACCAGGGCAAGTCACAGAGCTGCAGTGCGAGCCCCTCATCCGCAAAATGGAGAGCCTGGTCCCATCTCTCAAATGACACGAGGACTGTCAAGGCACTAGGGATTAGCAGGCAGCCGCCAGGCCAGGCACAAGTGGCAGGAGTCGCACACACTTCATTGTAACAGAGGTCCTGGGCTAATGCCTGGGGGCCCAGTGCTGGGGGTGGTGACCAAGTAGTGCTAGGCCAACGTGGCTATTAAAGAATTCACCGGGCGCTGTGGGTGGCACTGAGGGATAGAAGTGGCTTCCAATCTAATCACTGCCCACGGAGCTTCTAGTTCCAGCCAGACCTGCCGGGGGTTTATTGGGTTTGTGGAGACCCGCAGATTTCAATCTCCAGACCCACAGGGAAGGAACAAGCATTAAGCTAATTTTATTAAATGGCCACAGCTGGCAGTGGGGGAAGGCGAGGAGAGAAGGGCAGATAAAGAAAGTCATTCAAGCCCGCAGCCGTGACCAGGGTCTACACAAGGGGTCTGGTCAGGCGGGAGCCACCCTCTTCCTGTCCCTGCAGCTGAGCCATGCAGGGGGCCTTTCCTGCCACGGAGCCTGGGGATTCTCCCAGAGCCATTGCACGCTGTCACCTGGGGCAGGCACCCCGAACACATCGGGCTTCTGCAGGGCCAGGTGTGGGATGTGCAATGGTGGCCACAGTTCTGTCCGGCCAACCCTGACCTGACACACAGCGCCCTGGAGAAGTGCACCTGGCTTTTCCCAGCTCTGGGGCCTTGGCAACATGAGTAACCTCCCAGCACTGTTTACTCTGGGCCCACAGCGCCACTTCGTGGGAGGTACCCACCCATGTCCCGTGTCCCGTGTCCCTGCTTGGGGAGGCTGGTATGAATCACTAGAGCCCAGGAGTTTGAGACCAACCTGGGTAACTCAGCAAGACCTTCATCTCCAAATAGACGAGTGTACAAAGAAATAAAATGGACAAAACAACCACACCCACACTACAGGGTGTGAGAGCATTTCCCAGAATCCACTCCCCCAACACAGGCAACCAGGAGAAAATGCCTAGAACACTCCCAGGGGTCCAGGAAACCCTCACTGCACAACAAGGCCACAGTGGCCTGCAAGGAGACCACATGTCCTGGATTCGAGTGCAACCACAGCATTCAGCAGCTACCATGCCTCGATCTCCCCAAGACTGAGATCTCCCCAACTGAGTACCACAAACGCTCAAGCGTGTATAAATAACAAGAGCTATGTTTATTGAGCACATCTGTTATACCTCTTTTCAGCCTCTGCAGTCTACATCCCATTGACGAGAAATAGGCTTTTTCCCACTGCTGAGCTAAATTCCCCTGGCCTGTTCCTTTCTATGCCATCATAGACCCAGAGTGGGTCCCAGAGGGGTGACTCCCCCCAGAATCAGTGTCACAGGAAGGGACAGGAACCCAGGAGTCCCACCTTAGACCCTGCCTGTGCCATGCCGGCCAAAGCAGTATGTGCCAGAACTTTCCACCTCAGGAGGCGGGGTAGGGGGGGACAGGCTGCTTCCCACAGGGCTCCCCAGGATTCAAGGGCAAGCAGGTCAGTGTCCCTGCTGTCCTCTTCAGGGTACAGACCATACCGCGGGTGGGAAGGTTTTTATTACAGCTTTGGTCAGAGGAGGAACAGCTGGACTGGAGCTTTGTGGGGCTGGGGCTGGGCAGCTTCTGGGACACAGGGATTCACCACCCCAGGCTGAGGCTGCAGGCAGGTGAGTCTGCTGGGGACAGTCCCCTCTGGCTGTCAGCCTCCCATGCCTCAAGGGTGGGGCGGGTGCAGGCGCAGGGCTCAGTCAGAGTAGACGATGAAGCCCGAGAAGGTGCTGTACTTGTTGCTGTTGCCGCCGTGGGCTTTGCCACCATCCAGCTTGATGAAGACCTCGTCGCCCGCATCCAGGTGCAAGATCACACTGTTGCTGGCGTAGTCATAGTTCTGGTCTGCATCCTGAGCAATGGCGCTGGCCCGGACCTGAGGGGTGGGGTGGGGTGGTGTCAGGCATCCTCCCCCTGCTCTTCCTGGAAGAGTCCACACGCGGAGCGCGGGTGTCCTGCTCAGTGTCTGTGGGGCCCAAGTCTGAGCCTCCTGGGAAGCCCTGCTTGCTGAGCGATGCTCTGGAGTTACCAGCTGCCCTCGCTCCCTCTCTGCCCTGATAAAGTGATGCCTCACCCCTTGGTGTGTCTCCTGTTCTACCTGGGGGCAGACCAGGGATGCCCTTGGCTGACACCAAGTGGCCAGGCCCTAGTGAGGCCCTAGTGAGCGACCATGCCAGAAACCCGCAGGATGCACAGGACCTGGCAGCAGCTGCGTCATTTGAGCTCAAAGCTTGCTGTCATTTGGCATGGGGCTCTGGCTAAAATCCCAAGCCTCCCTGTGCAGCGGTCACTGAACCCCTCTGGACACTCCTCTCTACCACTGAGGTGACTTCAGCCTGAGCCGGAAGACCTAGAGTCCTAGGGCAGCTGGGATGAGGCTCCCACAGCCCCTCTCCCTCCTGCCCCTTCCTGGGAAGCAGTCCCCCCTTCTTTCCCAAGGGAAGTTGGGGAAGGGGCCTCTCCCCCTCTCTGCAGCAGACAGCAGAGGTCTTGGGGTCAGGCTGTTGACTCAGCAGCGCAAGGCCGTGTGCATCCCAGTAGTCACCACAGATCTGTGACCCCCTCTCCCAACCCTTCACTCTCCAGCCTCCTTCTGGCCAGGACACAGCTACCCAGAAGTGCTTTGGGGTCTGGGTAAAAGGAGGAGGAAGCACTGTCTGTCACGGAGCCTGGGTTCCTCTGTCTAGAAAGATGCATGCCAAGACCAGGCTCACACTGCCACTTTACAAAGCAATCCTGATGCTAAAGAGAAGAAATTTAAATCTTGAGGGGCTCTGAGCTACTGGGATGCCTGAAAGCAAACAGCCAACTTCTGTATTGTTCCCCAGGCCCTAATCCTGGTAGTATTTATTAGTACACATGCATTTCATTATCTTTGCTAATAAATTACTACTAATAACAATTACTTTTATTACCCGGATTAATTTAGCCCTAACTCATTAGAACAGTGTGCTCCATAATAGCCAAGCCCATTAGAACCCAGTCATCTGTCATCAGGAATCTCCTGGTGATGTGACAGGCGTCAGAACCGTCCTGCTTATGTTTATTATTTATTCATCACCATGATTGTTGCTGTAATTGTTCTAACTATCCGCAGAGGCAGAGAGGATTGATGCCCTTCCACCCTGGGATGCTGGGGGGCCAGGAATGGAACCCAGGGGTCCAGGAAGCCGCCAAGGCTCCTATCTGCTCCTGGGGACAGGAAGTTCTAGATCTGCTGCCTCAGAAGTAGAAAAGCAGCACTGTCGAATATCTCTGAAAGGGCTATCAGGAAGGGAAACTGAGGCTGAAACCTGCCTAGGAGAACTGGCTCTGCGGGTCCAAGAAGCCTGTCCCTGACCCTGGGTCTCAGCCCAGCCTGCAGGGGACCTGGCTTTGCCCTTCACCAGGCTATGCTGTGTCAGGCACTGTGGAGGGCACCGTGGGCACCAAAGGCGGCAGGGAGTCTCCTGCCCCCAGGCGAGGTGACTCCAGCCCGGTCTACACCACAGCCCTGCACTCACACCCAGCACCATCTCTGTTCCAGCCCTCATCTGTCTGCAAACCTTACCTCACCAAGGCGGCTGTGCAGGGTGAGGCACACACTGGCCACAGGCCCTGGCCTATGCCCCACAGCCCTGCCCAATATCTCCATTATGTGTCTTCCTCACAGGTCTCACTGTGGCTATGGAGACACCTCAGGCACCTGTGCTCCTGCAGGCCCTGGCACCCTGCCTCAGGCTACAGGCTTCCTGGTGACTGGGGCTTGGAGCCCTCAAAGTGAAGGGCAGCCCCAGGAGGGGCAGGGGCTGCCCCTCGGCCCCACTCTTCTTCCCCATGGAAGGCCCGCAGCCCAGATTCTGCTCTACCTTCCCAGAGAAGTTCTGGAAGATTCTGCAGGCAGCAAGCCAGGCAGAGCTGGCAGGGGCGTAGGCAGCCCCAACCCTGAAGGCACAGGAGGCACACACTCCTCTCTCCTGTCCCTGCCCACGGTCCAGCTTTGTCCTTCTCTGCCTACTCAAAAGTCCCCGTGCCTCTCCGAGCTGGCCTTGTCTACCTATTGAGCTCTCCCCCAGAGAGAGTAAGGGCAGCCCTGGACATTGCTCTCCCAGCCCACCTTCCACAGGGAACTCATAGGAGTTACCTAGGACACTGTTGTCCCCCTGCTTGGGCCACACAGACTGGACCCCTGACACAAAGCCCCCAACTGGATTTTTACCAGGAGCTCAGCACAAACCCTGGAAGGCCTAGTGAGATAAATGAGGCTCCCAGGGAAACAGGAGGGAGAAGTGGGGATCCACAGAGAATGGGGGGCTGCAGGACCCAGTGTTTCTCTTGTGTTTTGGGAGGCTGATATGAGTGACTGTCAAAGCAAAGATTCCTAGGTAGAGCCACCTGTCTTTCCCTCATAGCCTTTGGTCTCTTTTGGGGAGCCCCCTGCCCAGGCTCGGCCAGCACACAAAGGGGCTCTAAGGATAGTCCCATCTCCAGGTGAGTGAGGCAAGCCCCCAGGCCTAGCCCCCACCCTCCCTCATCTCTGGGGGCCCAGTGATGAGTGACCTCTTAGGTGGCCTAGCAGCTGCTTCTCCACCCCAGCCAGAAGCCACAGCTTGGTGACAGCCCAAACTTTCTTTGGGAAAGGAAGCTTCTATCTGTGAAGACCACACTGCGTCCCTAGTTGGTGATTAATATGGAACCATGGGCTGTCTGCAGAGGAACCTCATGGGGTACTGGGCCTCCCGTTTGATCAGGAACCAAGGACAAAGAGGAGAGGCTCAGGGGAGCCAGGGAGACGCAGGTAGGAGATGCAGCGATAAACAGAGGAGGACTCGGAAGGGTGGGGTGAACCAGAAACGGAAGAGGAAGGAAGGAGAGGAATGAGGGATGCAGGAGAGGGATGGAGGAGACAGAGAGAAAGGACAGACAGGGACAGGCACCAGAGAAGGGAGAAGTGCGGGTGGAGAAGGGAGAAGTGCAGGGACAGGCACCAGAGAAGGGAGAAGTGCAAGGGAGAGGGGGCACTACTCCAAGTATGAGAGGCCATCTGTGGACCCCTCCCCCTTCCTGCCCCAAGGCCAGTGAGGTCGGCGTAGTGATGCAGCCTGAGAGGTTCCAATCCTCGGTGGGGGTGGGGGTGGGGAGATCCCTTCCAACTCCCTCCAGCCCGAGGATCACCTCCTTCCAGAAGAACCCTAAGCTGACCAAACCAGCTTGCTGGGGGCCCTGAGAGGGAGGTGGGCTCCGAGGAGCTGGGGAGGCTCTGCCCGTGGAGCAAGGCCGGATCCAGCGGGTGCCGGTGGGTGGTTCCGAGGAGAGCGCAGCACACTGGGCAGGGCTGGATCCCATTACCTGGAGAAGTTGGACCTGGGAGGCCGCAGGGGAAACTTTTCCCTCAGGGTGGCCTCCCAGCAGGGAAGGAACCGTGCATTTCCGGGCTTGCCAGGGTACGGCCCGCCCGCCCGCCCGAGGGGACTCTGGCTGGCGCGGCCCCACCCGCCGCGACTCGCTCGCTCACCTGGCCGTTTTTGCACAGATCCGCCCACATGCTCGTGCCGTCGCCGCCGCGCATCAGGACGTGGTAGGTGAAGAAGTAGGTGCCCGGGATGCTGCACGTGAACTTGCCGCTGGCAGAGTCGTAGCTGTTGCCCAGGTTGGTGACCACGTCGTCGAACTTGAGCACCTCGTAGCCCTCGTGTGGGTTCTTGAGGCCGGCGTAGAAGGCCACGCGCGGCACCGTGGTGTAGGTGGCGGCACTCACCGCGCCCGCGGCCCCCGCCCCGGGCAGCCCCGGAGGTCCCGGGGGTCCCGGCTCGCCCCGCACCCCGGGTGGCCCAGCTGGACCCGGGGGGCCCTGGTCTCCAGGCGGGCCCGGTGGGCCCGGCTTGCCCGTGCGGCCCGGCTTGCCCTGGGGGCCCTGCACCAGCGTGGACGGCGGCGCGCTCTGGTCGTCGCGGGCGTCGCCGGCGTGCGCGGGGTAGGGGTCGCACACCATGCGGCAGGTGCCCAGCATCTCGTAGTGGCCGTCCGGGCCGCCCGAGCTCACCAGCACGGGGATCAGCACGACCAGAACGAGCAGCATCACCACGCCCGCAGCGGCCGCCAGCAGCGTCTTGCGGCCGGCGCGGAGCCTGGGCAGAGCCGGGCCGCCCGGCCGCGCCGTCGGGGCAATGGTGCCGGCGGGCGGGGGCGCGCGGGGCGCCGCGCTCAGGGGCGGTCCGGCGGGGCTGCTGGCATGGGGCCGGGCGGGCGCCGCGCCGCGCCGCCTGCGCTGCGGAGCCCCGCACCACTCGGGCCACGCGCCTCCCTCCCGCTGCGCGGCCGGACTGAGCCCCGCGCCCTCCGCTCGCGCCTCCCGGAGCCGGCCCCGCCCCCAGGAGCCCCGCCCCCAGGAGCCCCGCCCCACAGCCCCGCCCCGACCCGTGCGGTTGGAGGTGCGAGAGGCGGAGCCACGGGCGGAACCGGAGCTTGATTGGTCGGTGGGTGGTGGGCGGGGACCGGGGCGGGGCGCGTGCCGGGTGGGGAAGGGGCGGTCAGGCGGCCGGCAGCCCGGCTGGGGGGCGGGAAGAGCTGGAGACCCCTGGGGTCTGCCGGGGAGGGAGGGTGACCGCGGCTCGGAAAGGGCAAAACCCTGGAAGCGCCCAGGGTGCTGGTACGGGGGAGAACGGGAGGGAGCTGTGCGGGGTCCGGGCCGGGTCCCCCACCTGAGCTCCCCGCGAGCTGCCCGTCCCCGCCTCCCCGGACCGCCAGGTTCTGGTCTGGACCCGCCGAGCTCACGTGGCTTCCAGCACTCTCGGGACCCCAGACCCCCATCGTGAGGCCGGGGTCTGTGGGGCGCTGGGTAGCTCGGCTGCTAAGGGAGGCGCCCGCAGCCACTACCCCGCCCCTGGCGGTCGGCAGAGCGGAGCCCCCCGCCCCGAGCCCCCCGGAGTCGCCGAGAAGGAGCCGCGGGCCGTGTCGGACGGGGCCGCAAGTTGAGCTTCACACCCAGACGCGGCCGGGGGCGCGGCCACCTCCCCGCAGAGTGCGGCCGGGACTTGGGGACCCCGTCATAGCTGCGGACGGCAGGGGCCGTGGTGTGCAAGACCCCGCGTGCACGGAGAGGGGGAGGCTCAGCCCCACTGCCGCCGCCTCGTAGGACCCCGGGCACCGGATCCCCTCCTTTCCCAGGCCCAGCCAGGCAAAGGCGGGGGACCCTCTCCCGCTCCCTCGGCGCCTCGTGGCGTCTCTGTCAGCCCAGCCAGATTCTCCCCGCTTCGCTGGAGTGGAAAATAACGGCTTCAAACTTTGCGAAAAGGAGCGGGAGCCAGGGCTTTAATTAACAGCTTTCCCGGCCCCTGCACCCGACCCGCCCAGGTCCCCAAAGAGGTCGCCCAGCGGACCCTGCGCCCTTCCCCGAGGGTGGGCCTAGCAGGGTGGACCTGGGGTACACCACGGGGCTCAGCCTAGCACCCAAAACCTCTCCAGGCCTCCCTGGAATCCAAGAACCACACCCAGCCCTGCCCGAGCTGTGCCCCGGTCCTGCTCTGGAGAAAGGAGGTGGAGGGACGCGATGTGAGTAGGTGCTGGGCTCAGGACCTGTCCTAAGCCACGCAGCAAACGGCGGGAGTATAATGTCTCGCCACAGTTCCAGCCCGAGGTCCTCCTGCAGTACCCATAGATCGCTGCCCCGGCACCAGGAGGGGCACAGTGGCCTGCAATTCTGGGTTCAGAAGAGGCCGTAGATGACACAGGAAGGAAGCCTAGACTTGTGGCCCCAGACCCCTTCCTCAGCCACTGGCTAAGCTCTGGACTCTGTACCCTGGAAGGGGTGGCAGTGGCCCCTGCAGGGCGGTGGGCAGCAGTGTCCCGGTGACTCCGCTCCCACACACTCACCATGCCAGGAGCCAGAGCTGGGTGGTTTGTGAGGACACGGGGAAGGGCAGCCAAGGGTTGTGACAGACAGTGGCTGCCGGAGTGTTTTGAGGTTCTCTGAATGAACTGAATGGGTGTGGAAGTGCAGCGCCTCCAGTGTGTGCCGAGGTGTGAGGGACGGGGCTCTGCCTTGACTCCTGCCTGCTGGGAAAACGCTCGCATTTGTCTCTGCATTCACTAAACTGCTCCCTAGGTGCTGCACAGTGGTCAGGGTGCTGGGTCCAAAAGGAAGACCTCAGAGCCACGGTTTGGCAGGGGACACAGCTAGAAATTATAAATGCTCTGCTAATTATTTTAGCCAACATTTTTTGAACACTAAGTGCAATGTCTTGTTCTAAGCATTTTATGTGGATTACCTCTTTTAAACTTAATAACTTATTACCATGAATTTAAAGTGATTACAAAGCTTATGCTATTTAATAGGAGAAAGTGTGAGACAGGTTTCCTCATTTTACAACTGAGGAATCTAAGGCTTGAGTAGGGATTTGTACTAGGTGTTAGCAGAGTGCTAACTGCTCTCCCAGGCCTGCCCAAGAGAAGCCTGGGAAGACCATAAAGAGAGGTGTTGTATTTCCATCTATCCACCCACACATTCACCCACCCATCTGTCCATCTACTCGTCCTTCCATTCATTCATCTACCCACCTACACATCCATCCACCCACCTATCCATTTACCCATCAATTCATTCACCCGCCAACCATGCACCTGTTCACTCATCTACCCATCCATCCATCCATCCATCCACCCATCCATCCACCCATCCATCCACCCATCCATCCACCCACCTATTCACCCACCCATCCCTCCATCTGTCCATCTACTCTTCCATCCACCCATCCATCCTCCCACTCATCCACCCACTCATCTACTCATCCACCTATCCAATTATCTATTCACCCAATTACCCATTCATCCATTCATCCATTTATCCATCTACCCACCCATCTGTCCACTCACTGTTCATTCACCCATCCCTCCATCTATCCATCCATCCATCCATCCACCCACTCATCTGTCCACCTGTCCATCCACCCCCCCATCCATTCACTCATCTGTCTTCCATCCATCTTCCATCCATCCTTCCACCTTCCATCCATCTAACCATCCATTCACCCATCCACCTTTCTACTGTCCACCTTGTAAACCTGTTTCAGCCAACTGCTTGCCACAGTTCTTGTTGTCACAGAACATAACCATGAGAAAAGACCGCCTGGCCCCTTGTGTTTGCAGTGCACTCACTGCCTAGGGTTGTGTGAGGGCTTCGGGAACACCCAGTGATGTCACGTGAACTCACCTGGAGGCTGCAATACCCCAGAGCTCCCTGGAGAGGGTGGTATTGCAGGAAGTCCTGACAAAAGGAGTCAGCAAGGTGAAAAAGGCAGAGGAGGGCGGGAGGATGGGAAGAGCATCCCAGGCGGAGAGAGCAGGGGTCAGGACCAAACTCAGAGGGCGCTGTGAGCTGTGGCCAGGATTTATAATTTATCCCAAAGACGAGTGGACACTACTGAAGGGAGCCAGGCAGAGGTGGCACGCACCATAATCCCAGCTACAAGGGAGGCAGAGGTAGGAGGACCCAAAGTTCAAGGCCAGTCTGGGCAGTTTAGCAAGATCCTATCTTAAAATTAAAAAATAAAAAGTTCTGGGAGTGTAGTCCAGCACTCCCAGGGTTCAATCCCCAGTACCACAACGGACCCCCACTGAGGTTGTGAGGGGTGATGTAATGGGGTTTATGCTCTGGTGCCATGGGGTGGGCGGGACAAGGCTGTAAAGGGACAGATCTGGGGCTGGGTGGGGCTCTGGGAAGGTTCAGGGGAACAGAGGGTGGGTGAACACTCTGCTGTGCCTACTGAGTCCTCCCAGGAAGTCAGGACCCGTGGGCCTAGGGTGCCAAGGCTGGGGTGGTAACCTGTTGCACCCTGCTGCTGATGGAGGCAGAATTGGGATTTGAACTCAGGACCGCTTCCCCTTACCCACATTGCAGGTGCATGGCTGAGGAGGAGATGAGGACAGGATGTGGTGTGGCCCAGGAGCAGGACAAGCCGGCTGTCCAGGCCTGGTCAGGCCCCAGCCCACTGTGTGTTAGAGACATCTCAGCAGCTCCCACAGCTCTCTGTGCCACCTGACAGTACGTTTTCCCAGCAGCCTCCATTAAAGGTCTCCAAGTCCACCATTTCAGGCTCTGGGCCCTCGGTGGGAAGACCTGGGCACTTCTTGTCCTTGGAGAGGGGGTGCTCAGTTAGAGCACGTGGCAGAAAGGTCGCTGAGTTATGGGGGCTGAACCAGGCTGCTCTTGGATCAGGTCTTGAGGGGCTCAGAGTCCTCCTCTGGAGCCTGGACCCCACCCCATCTCAGGAGGGGGGGACCCAGGGAGGAGGCTGCACCATTGTCCCAGTTTCTTAGGCTGGGCCTCATGCCCAGAGTTCTAGTGATCCACCCAGCCCTGGTGCCTGTCCCCACTCTGTGCTCATCCTGGACCCTGCTCCAGGTTGGCAACTGGGAAGGGCCTGGCCGGGAGGGGTGACTCCCTCAGCCAGTGGCTTCTCCAGGCTGCATGTATAAGTGATGAGGCTCCTCAGCCCAACAGGAACCAATATAACGGCGGGTGCTGGGGTCAGCCTGAGGGACAGCGGGTTTGAGCAGTGACAGCCGGTGCAATTACCCGGAGCCCGCTGCAGCTCCCCGACCTGCAAAGCCCTGCCTGGTCCTGGGTGGTAGCACCAGGGAAGCCAGGCTCCAAGAAAGCTCCAGAAGGCTTTCCCTTCCTAAGCGCAGTTCCTTCCCAGAGAAACCTCCCTCGAGGGCCACCCCAGACATCTGGCTTTGGGGCAAAGAGGTCGCAGAGACCCTGACTCTGACAGACAGAAGAGGAGGGTCAGCTAGCCAGAGGTTGCAGCCAGGACAGGTCCCTGCGGCTTCAGCTCCTTCCAGATCCCAGGGAGTGGCCAGAGGGCTGGGGAAGGGAGCTCACCCCTCACAGCTGGGACCCCCAGCTCTGCTCCGAAGACAGAGAAGATGTCTTCAAGCGCCCGTCTCCTTGTATTTGAGGAGGGGTTCGGGTTACTGAGTGTGGGTACCAGGTGAGTGTCAAAGAGCCCCTGAGTTGCCTGCTTCTCAACTTCCAGGGACTCGAATTTGATTTAATGCTTTGCTTTCACTGCCTTGAAATTCTTAGCAATCTTGGATTCACATTTTCATTGTGTATCAGGCCCGGCCCCAGAAACAGGAAAGGGGTTTGTTCTTGGAGGGGGCTCCCTGCCTCCTGCCTGCCCCACAGCACTCAGGACTGTGGGTCTGGACCTCATCCATGGGGCTGGGCATGGCCATCTGTCTGTGCATCTGTGTGCCCACCCTGACCCAGGCTGGGGTGCATCGGAGGTCTAGCAGAGCTCCCTGTCTCACAGCCACTGCTCTGACTGAGGGGCTGAGGGGCTCAGTGAGCAGCAGGCCAGCAGCAGGCAGTGGCTGTGGAGAAGGCGGGACTTTCCAGCTATAGATCCGCGCCCTGGGAGAGGCACTGGCCCGCCGCTGGCTCAGGCTCTGGCTGGGCTATTTTCGGAATATTCTTAACCCTTCGGGCTACTGCCATCTCAGACCCGCCGCAGCACATGCCAGTTGCGACTGTCCCCTGCATCCTCCCTCCTCTGCCGCTCCTCCCTGGCAGCAGAGAAGGTCACGGTTCTCTCAGTGGTGGGAGAGGTGGCTTTTGCCAAGGAAAACTCCCAGCCTCAGCTCGGCTTTGCCCTGCGCCTCCTCTCTGGCACCGCTCTGGATAGTGAGCCTCCCTCTCATCTGCAGAGTTGGGCTGATCAGACCCACTCCTGGCTGGGAGGAGACAGCTGCCTGGCCAGTGGGGGACTGGGGACCCTCTGCCGGCTTCCCCCTGCCTGGCCTGGATGCCCTTGGACCCCTTGGCCTCCTGGGGCACCTTCTGCCTCTTTCTTTTTCCTCTCCCTCCAGCATATGGCTTCTTGGGAAAACCCAAACCAGGATATAGGCTTTACAGGGCAAGGAAGGGAGCCCACGGGGGAACCGGCAGGCTCCGTAGTCCCCAGTCTGAGGTCATATCTGAGACAAGAAGGGCTCTTGCTCTGTCAGGGCTTCTGGGCTTGTGTGAACCAGAAGCCCAGGACATTAGGGCCTTGGTGCCACCCCTTAGGCACACATGCTTTCCAGCACCACTGGGAGCTGTTGGGGACACTTGGCTCGGGGATCTGGGCACAGTGCCTGGGAGCGCTTGACACTGGTGGGCACGTGGGCAGAGGGTCCAAGATCAATAACTGATCTCTGTACCTGTGACCCCAGCACTCTTGGAGGCTGAGGCAAGAGCATCTCAAGTTTGAGTCCAGCTGGGGCAACTGAGTGGTTTAGAGACCCCCTCAAAATAAATAAATAAAAAGGCTAGGGATGGAGCACGGCATGAAGGCCATACCCACAATCTAATAGTCATTCCAACATCTGACCACAGCCTGGACCACAGAACAGGCAGCTCAGGGCAAGGGAGGCCCCTGCAGGTCCCACACCTGCCTGGCCAGGAGTACCAGGCTGTGAGGGAAGATGGGGTGATGCTTGTTTCAGGGGTGGGGATGGTTCCCAGAGCTGCTGTCAGCAGACTTCTAATCCAGAAAGAGCTCAAGGGATTTACCCAGGTGTCAGCAGAGGGTTTGGGTTCAAGGAGACAATGAATACCCACTGGGAATTCTGGGAGCATTTTGTGTGTTTACGCAGTAGGAAGACCTGACTTCCTGAGCCCCTCTCTGGGGATATGGGTAAGAAGCAGAGGCTGCCTTATGGGGGTCCCCTGTTGGGTACCCCCTGGGGTGGGCTGCCGCCAGAGGCTGATGTCATTGCCGGCTAAGCTCTGCGTTCCCCGGGGTGGGGCACAGCTGGGGTGCAGGGCCCCCAGAGCACCCCTCTCCCTGCAGCCTGGTCCTCAGTGCCAGCTCCTCTCTGGGTCCAGGCTGGGAGCCCCAGCTGGTGGAGGAGGCTGCTCCCCCGCAGCTGGGATCTGTAAATATTTATAGGAACAGGAACAGATCAGTGGCTGGCTGGTGTGTGTGGGGGGGCCACTGGCTGCAGCTCAGCCCTTGGCTCCCTGCCCCTACCTTGCCTGTTTGCAGGAGCCCAGGGCAGTCACACGGGGCCACTCTGCCCGATTACCCGGGCTCCACGCTGGCCCCAAGTTGCCCTCTGCAGCTCACCTCAGGGCTTGAGTGCCAGGGCCTGACCCCATGTCACTCACGCCCCTGGTGCTCAGATGCCCTTTGCTGTCACACTCATGTGTACCCGCCACTCTTGAACCCTGCGCCTGTTCTCTCATGGGAACATCTGCAGGCCCACAGGGAGCCCAGGCCACAGGCCTTCTTCACTCAGGTGTCCCCTGTGGGAGGGGAGTGTGTGTGTAAGGCCTGAGGCTGGGTGCAGGAAGGCGAGGGGTGCAGGGCTGGGTAGACCCAGGCATCCGAGGCTGGTGCGCCTGGCAGGCTGAGACGCAGGGCCTGACAAGGGTCAGTGGAAGGAAGGGCTGGGACAGCCCCGGGCGAGGAGCTGTCACCTTGCTGCTCCAGTGGCCTGTGAGACCAGTGCCACCCCCAGTGAGAGCCTCTGCCCGCTAGATCTTGTCACTGCCGCTTTGCTTTGCTGCTTGGGTGGCCGGAAGTGGTGACAAGCAGGAGACAGTGCCCAAGGCATCTCAGCCCGGCTGCCCACTCACCCATCAGTGCCCATCTTGTCACCCATGGGCCCTGTAGAGACCTGGGGGGGGGGGACCAGGGTAGCAAGGTGGCAACACTCACCAGGACTTGCCCAGGGACTGCACCCTGCGGAGAAGCTCTCAAGCACCCAAGCCAGACTCCCTGCCCCACCTATCAGTGACCTCCCTTCCTGCTGTGGGCACTAGTGTCTCAGGGCAGTAGGTCTGGGGCATTGATCATCAGTTTGTGCTGCAGTCTGAAGCCACCATTCCCACAAAATCAGAAAGGCACAAAGAGAATAGTAACAAAGGTGGGGAGAGCTGCAGCGCCTGCTGCCTTCCTGTCCCTGTTGGTCAGCCCAGTGTCCTCGCCAGGTTTTGGTGTCCTGACCAAGTCGTGCCTTCTTTGCAGGTTCATTCACATCTTTCTCGGACACTGTCCCTCTCCACATGACACACCCTGTGCCCAGCGTCCCTCTGCACATGACAGGCCTTGTGCCCAGCATCCCTCTCCACATGACAGGCCCTGTGCCCAGTGCGGGACAGCAAAGGGCAGCAAGTATCTTGCTGACTGATGTGGAAAGGTCCAGGCGCCTCCCCAGGTCCCAGGAGCTGGGTCTCCATGGCCAGCCAAGGGGCAGCCTGGACTTCCAGCTGACCACTCAACAGTGAGCCAGACTGTCTCGCCTGAGGTCAGCGCTGCTCTACATGCTGCAGGTCCACTGTCCCTGTAAGCCAGAAACAGGGAAGGGTGGACACAAGGCCAAATCTCACCTTGGGCACTCATCGGCCAGGCGGCCGTAGACTAATTACCTCATCTCCTGGCATTGCAGTTTCCATCTCTTTAAAATGCAGTAACTAACTAGATGTGGTGTAATACCTACATAATTTCAGCCTTCTGAAGGCTGAGGCAGGAGGATGGCAGTTCAAATATAGGCTGGGCAACTTGACCAGGCTGTATGTCAAAATTCTTCTTCTTTTGGTACCAGGGATTGAACTCACAACCTTGCACATGCCATTTAGGCGCTTGTGCCTCTGAGCTAAATCCCCGGCCCCTTGCATCTCAAAATTACAAAAAAAAGTTTTTAAAAAAGGGCTTGCTATGTAGCTCAGTGCTAGAGCATTTGCCCAGCATGTGGGAAGCCCTGTGGGTTTGAGCCCCGGCTTGGGCCCAGTAATATCCATCACTGGGTACCAGGTGCACCAACTACGTGAGCACCAGACCCCTGCCTGGCACATAGTGGGGCCTCAACTACTGCCAGCCCCTCTCCTTGCCCCTTTGGTGCAATGCCAGTAACAGGTACATCTTTCCTGGATGGCAGGAGAAGCTTGGGGTGGTAGGTGCAGGAGGACCTGGGCCTGCACCTCACTGGGGGTCTCATTTGGGGAGGGGCTCACTTTGCTCCTGGGCCGCCTGGATGCTTCAGTATTCCACCAAATGGTTACTTTCGTGTCAACAAAGCACGTGGTGGGTGTCACAGAGGTTGTGATAGTGCTGGTGCTAGTATTATTGGTGGTGGTGGTGATGGTATTTGTGGCAGTGATGGTGTTGGTATTGGTGATGGTGGTGTTGGTGTTGATATTGGTAGTAGTGATGGTATTGGTATTGGTGTTGATATTGGTGGTGGCAATGGTATTGGTGGTGTTGGTGATGGTGATGGTATTGGTGTTAGTGATGGTATTGGTGGTAGTGTCAGTATTGGAGATGGTGATGGTATTGGTGTTAGTGATGGTATTGGTGGTAGTGTCAGTATTGGAGATGGTGATGGTATTGGTGGTGGCAATGGTATTGGTGGTGGTAGTGGTGGTGGTGGTGATGGGGGTGTGGCAGTGGTAGAGATGGTGGAGATAGTGATGGTGATTTGGGGGACTTATTTCAGAATGCTATGCCCAAATTTCTAAGAGCTAAAAGAGAACTAGTTTCAACTTGTCTCTGAGGACCTACTGTGTGCTGGGATCTGTGGTCCTCAAAAAAATGTCTTGAGAGTATGATCTCCTTTTTCAGGTGGGGATACTGAGGCCAGAGACATCAAGGAAATCCCTGAAGGAGGGGAAATGTTTACCCCTGGTCCCTCAACATCTGTTCCTTCTCTATGTCACCACCAAGTCACCCCCTTTCCATAGGAGAAGTGGAGACCAGTGAGCTTTAGTGATTTGCCCAAGGCCACTCTCCAGTTAGAAACAGAGCCTGGCCCTTTGTTTATATATCTAGGTCTCCACAGTCTTCCTGTACCAGGGCTGGGGGCCAAGAGAGATAGAAGGACCATGAGCACAGCAAAGTGTCCTTCAGGGCCCTGAAAGCTCAGACCCCTGTGTGTGTCTGGGACAGGCTTGGTCTCTGCTGCCTTCCAGACCCTCTGGATTGTCAGCTGCAATCTCCCCTCCTGCCTCAGAGTGAGAGTGACAGCATGACTGCTGCCTGACCCATCGATGACACCTCCTCTCCCAGGTTGATGTGGACCTCCCTGGGCTCGAGCACCATGCTGCAGCAGCTCTGCGTGGGGTGGAGGGAGAGGGATGCAGATGGCTGCCCTGCCTGAGCTCTGTGCTGGTGAGGGTAGGGACCCGGTCATCTTTCTCCCCTGATACTCGTCTGCTCTTGAACTTTAGTTTCCTCTTCCAAAAAAAAAAAAAAATGGTAGTTCCATCTCAGTGCAGCAGCTGTTAGTGAAAGAACAGAGAATTGTCATGTTGTTGGTCTC
>PVLA01006306.1:48482-126859 GCA_004027455.1 Hydrochoerus hydrochaeris
GATGGTGATGGTGGTGGTGGTGGTGATGATGGTGATGATGGTGGTGGTGATGATCATGGTGGTGGTGGTGATGATGGTGATGATGGTGGTGGTGATGATGATGGTGGTGGTGGTGATGATGGTGATGATGGTGGTGGTGATGATCATGGTGGTGGTGGTGATGATGGTGGTGGTGGTGATGGGGATGGGGTAGTGATGGAGCTGTAGTCTTGGTTATGGTGACAGTAATGATGCTAACAGTGGTGATGGTGGCCCTTGGATGGTCAGAGTAGAGCAGGGCCTCCTGGAGGAAGGAAGGTTATCTGGTCACTTCCTTTAATAACACTCAGGTGTACTGAGGGTCACCCAAAGAACAGGTGATACACTAAGCACTTTCCATGTAATAATTCAGTTAATACTGTGAGCAGCCAGGTGGAGTAGGAACTCAGGTTTCAGAGCCACATGAGCTAGCTGAGCAGAGAGGCTAAGGACCTTGTTAAGGTCACAGAACTCCAAACAGTGGTGTTGACTCAGCCCCAGCCCCAGCCCCAGCCCCAGCACATAGCCCTGGCTCCTGCCCCTCCTGCAGAGCCACATGCATCCTGGGGGGGCTCCAGGAGCTCACCGTCTTGGGGTTTCCTGCCTGCCTTCCTGCCTCCTGCCTGAAACCTCCCAGGTCTGAATGGAAGCAGGATGGGCCGGGGCTGGGGCCACAGTTCCCGGGGTGGGGGGGGATCACCGGCCGGTGGGTGCTGCCTGGACCCCGAGGCACTCACCTCCAGCCCCATCCAGCGCCTCCTCCCTGCCAGGCTCTCATTATAACCCTAAGAGAAACTGACAGACTCAATATCTTACTTTGCAAATATAGTTTATTCCTTCAATAAAGCTGCTGCGCAGGGGAATGTTTAAGCCCTGCTCTCCCATGAGAGCCTCATTTGAATTTCTAACGTCTGTAGCCCGCTCCTCCAACGGGGCCGCCAGAGGCTCTGAGCAGATTCATTTCCTGTCTGGTCCCCGTGGCAGAGGAGCTGGACAGGCCAAGGAGCTGCTTCTGCTTCCCTAGGTCCTGGGGACTGGGACAGGGGCCCTCAGCACATCCTGAGCACCAGGTGGTTGTGGGTCCAGCCCTTCCAGCCTTAGTCCCAGTGGGACAGTTCAGCCCAGGGCCCTGGATGAGGTCCCCCTGCTGCAGGACCCCACCGTGAACACTGCCCAGCACCCCTCCCTTGGGTCCCCATGGTGCGCTCAGACCTGAAGCTCCCCAGGGCCCTCCCCAGCCCCACCCCACCCCCTGGGAGAGTCTAATTAAAGGGCCGGCACGCCCTTCTGGGACTCATTAGGCCTGCTGTGCAGAGAACATTTAATCATTGCTCAGCGCATCGATTGGAAAATCAATTTCTTTGTCTCTCCGCACGCGGCACTGGACGAGGGGGGAGCGCTGACCTCCTTCTGCTGCCATGTAAAGTGCTGCGCATTTAATCAGGGAACAGAAATCAATTAGCCACTTACGAGGTTGGCTTTAGTTACTGTGTGGCTGGCAACGCCACCACTCGCACTGACAGTGGTGGATCTCTCGCCCTGGCTCCCCGGCTCTGTCCTTGCCCGGCCCCTGTGGGTCCCCTCTTCCTGTGCCTGGCACCTCTCATCTCAAAGGCCCTTGCAGAGCTCCCAGGCAGCCCTGGAAGGGTCCTCTGACCCCGGTTCACACCTGGCCTTTGACACTCTGGCCTCTGAGACATCCAGGTGTCTCCAGACTGTGAGACACCAGGTGTTCACTGTCCTCCTACAGTGTGACATGTCCCATGTCACTGGCATGTTCTGGAAGCTTGGCAGGGTTGCTTTGTTGGCTGGGGCTCCACTGGGAGAACCTGGAGCTGGTAGGTGACATCCTCGTGCCAGGGGACATCGTGGCTGTGGGCTGGGCCCTGCTTCCTCCCTCTAGGACAAGGCAGGCGGCCCAGGCCTCTGGTACTCTCCTTTCCCCTCTGCCTCTGGGGTTACCCCGGATCACTCCGTGCCCCCTCGCCCAGCCTCCGCTGCAGCTTCCAGCTGTCCCTCGCTGTGACACATCCCTTCATCTGGAAGATGGCCCCCAGCAGTGTCTCACACACCCGGCGTCACACACAGTGTTCACAGCCAGCTGTCCAGGACACACAACTTCAGAGCTGTGCCTGCTGCCTGGTGCTGCACAGGCTGAACGCCCATCCCACCACACACCCCAGCGTGCACGCTGGTGGCACACACACTCACGTGCACGCTTGCACACTGCTCTGTAATAATATTAGACATGCCATTTCTTTTGCGTGACAGTTCCAGTGGAGATGCGCAGAGCTGTCACTCGGATGAAAAATAATGCATAATCCTCGTCTTCCTTCCTTCCCTTCCCTCTCTTTCTTCCCTATTTAATGAGCTCCTAAAAATATTCCCTGCCGTCTCGCCGAGGACGTGGGCTAAGCGTGAGTCAGGTCTCCTGTCCCCTCACCGTCCGCAACCTCCCTCGGCCTGGTGGCCTGGGAGGAAGGGCATGTGGGTCCCCAAGGTCAGGCAGAAGGACTTCCTGGGCTCCCTGAGGCATCGGCCCTCACCCTGCCCTAAGCACCATTGAGGTGGGCACAAGGGGACCCATGAGAGAACCCACTGGGAACAGAAGAAAGCGGGGTCCCCCATGACTGTCTACTGCTCTGACCAGGATCCCATCACACCTTGCACTTCACTTCATTTGCCAGCACTTAGAGGAGGACAGGGGGGCAGCCAGACCACACTGGAGCCCCAGGATCTCCCACACCCAGCCTGAGCAGGCGGGGGACACTGCCCCAGTCACAGCCTCTCCTGCTGACACCCAGGTCAGTATTACTGCCTCCCTGACGTCCGCCTGATTCACATGGGAGAGAGCTGATGGCTGTGCCTAGTGACAAACACTTGCCTGTCACGCCCAGTGGCACCTTGTCTCTGTGGGACTTTCCTCCTGTGCGTGCTTCTCTGTGCAGGTCACTCGCAGAGCAGATTCCTGCAGGCTCTGGCTGAGTGAGGGCCTGTATTGCTGGAGTGATGGGACAGAGGAGCTTGGGGATGGAGAGGGGGATGGAGGAAGGGACACAGGGAGTAGACACAGGGAAAGGGGGACAGAGGGGAAGGGAGGGATGGAGGGAAGAATGGAGAGAGGGACAGAGGGAGGGATGGAAGTGAGCAGGGTCACGGGTCAAGGACCTGGGTTCACCCAGTTTCTGACAACATTCCATGTGACTCTGGGGCAGGCAATGCCCATGGTCTGTCTGGGCCTCAGTTTTTCTGTTTGTGGGGTGGGAGAACTGGGCCAGTCAGTGGCCCTCACCCTGCATTCCCTGCTCATCAGAGGGAGTGAACCTGTTTGCAGCCTTTAACAGCCCTTTCTGTGCACAGGCTGTGCTTGGAGCCCCCACACCTTTGTGGCCTTTCCTCTGCCCACCCTGTCCCTTCTGTCTCCTTCACCCCGTCACCATCTTCCTTGCCTTCCTCTGCTTCTCCATCCCGTCTTGGCTGCTGCAGGAGCCCGCCTGTGCCTCCCAGTGCTTCCCGAAGCTTCAGTCCCGAAAGGTTAAGCTAATAGCAGCTCCGCTCTCATCAGCTGCTCCTGTTTGCTCTCCGTAATTGCAGGAGGGGGCTGGGAGGGCAGGGTGGACTCTGTACTGTGGGGCAGCTGCCCAGCCTGGATGAGGGACAGCCCTAAAGACTGCAGCTGGGGCACAGTGGCCTGAGAAGGTCAGAGGGGCCCAGAGACAGGCATCCAAGACATTGTTGCTCCTAGAGGAAAATGCCAAGGACAGTGGCCTTGAGTGGCACTTACCAAGCATGTGGTTTGTGTCCTTGAACCCTTGCAACAACCCCAGGTGCAGCTACTGTGTCCACTTGATGGTAGACATGGGCTCCAGGAGGTGACACTATTGCTGAGGTCACAGGGTCAGGACTGTAGGGACCTAGGAGGCCATCAGGTCCATCCCTCCCTGTCCTGAGGGACCAAGGGAAAATAAGGTTTTCACAGCCTTATTTAGGTTCCTGTGGTGGGTGCAGGGGGAGGGGTGCAGCACACACTGCACTCTCCCTTGAAGACCCCTCTGCTGGTGCAGCCCTGGCCTCCTGCAGATGAGGCCACTAGGACAAGTGCAGCAGGGCAGTCCACTGCAGGGCAGGGTGGGGGGATGGCGGGATGAGCTTCGTGCCTGGCGCTCCACCCAACCCTGCTAGACTTGGGGAGCAGTTTTCCCTGCCTCCCGTCTCAGGTGGGCTCCCGATCAGGATGGCCCCGAGGATCAGGCACCCTTGGGACAAGCACTGCCTCCCTGTTTTGTCCTGGGCTCTTCAAGGCCAGGGCTGTCTCTGACATAAGATTGGACTTCCAGGGCAGGGATAAGGCTCTGCTGCCAGGCTGAACACGAGGGCAGGATGGAGCCTCTCCACCTGCTGCCCCCGCTCTGCTGTCCCAGCCTGGCTCTGTCCTGAGCCACCCCTCGCCCTCATGCTGTCCCCGCTTGCAGTCATAAGTGGCCCCCATCCATTCCTGTCTTCACAAGAACCCAGAGCCACCTCCCTGCACTGTCCCATGCTCTCTGATGCACCCACCTGGGTGCAGCTTGTGGAACCTGGTGCTACACCTGTTGGTGTCCAGCCCCCATGCCCCTCCCAGCCCAGGTGCCCCCGCCTCTCCTGCCCAGCTGGCCAGCAGAGCATAGCCTCATTTGTATTCCGGGGGGCTGGGCTGTGTCAAGGCTGCTCAGAGGGAGCCCCTTCTCTCCCTTGGCACCATTGTTCAAACTTTGTTCGAGAAGCATCAGTAATGGGAATCGATTCATCAATGGGCCTCCTGCCTTCCAGCCCAGCACCAATGTAGCTGTGTGGTGTCCCTAAATGCTACAGTTCCCAGCCACTCTTCCCTACCCTACACCCAGAGCCTGGCACCCGGGGCCCCAGTCATGCCTTCCACATGACCCTGCCTACCTGAGGGCTTTGCTTTGGCCCAGCAAGGAGCAGAGCCAAGGTGGGGGTGGGTGGGAGTGTGAGGGTGGGGGAGGAGCAGAGAGCCAGGACAGAGCCAGCTTTGCTTGTGTCTTACCAGTACCTTGCAAGGTAGGAGGACTCACCCCAGCCTCCAGGCATGGCCTGACATCCCATTCACTCATAGACTCACCCAGCCTCCAGCTCAGAGGCCACGCCCACCCAGCTTCTGGACAGAACATCACCTGGTCTGTGGAGCTCAACCCAACAGCAGCCTCCCTGAGACCTCTCGAAGTGACCCCTTCAAATTCATCACCCCACCCCCAAGCACTGTCCACCAGCCACTGTTGCTGTCTTGGTCACTTTCTTGTTGCTGGGACACGATACCCAGCGGCCGCAACTTAAGGAAGTGGAGGTGGATGGTGGCTCTGCTTGAGAAGTTTCTGTCCATACTCTGCTTAAACGCGGATGTGGGGTGGTGGGCTGGGCTGGTGCAGGAGAGCGGTTCACTGCATGGGCTCAGGAAGCCAAGGGCAGGGAGGGAGATACCCCAGTGACCTTCCTCCATGGCTCTTCCCAGCTGCAGGAGTCCACAAGGCTGAGTCTAACACTGATCAGGCCACAGCCCTGGACTGCAGGGTGGCTGTGTAGATACCAGGGCACACACCTGTCATTCTGGTACTAGGGAGGCTGAGGCAGGAGGATTGCAAGTTCAAACCCAGCCTGGACAAGTTAGCAAATTAGTGAGACCCTGTCACAAAATAAAAAATTAAAGTAGGGCTGTAGCTGCAGCTCAGTGCAAAGGCCCTGGGGCTCAAACCCCGGCACCACTGCACACCCATGCACATGCACAAGCACAAGCGTGAGCACATGGTGTGGCTCCTGACATCCAGGTGCTTCCTGTCCAGTGCAGACAGGGCCTCTGTCCAGGAAACCACAGGAAGACAGCATCCCCAGCCTGCCGCCTGCCGTGCAGACGCCCATGCACACTCTAGGAAAGTGCAGAGGGGTTGCTGGAAACTGGGAGAGTTCAGGAGTTCAGGAAGCAGCTGGCGGGGCAGGAGGTCACAGTGGGGACAGGATTTGGTCTGCGTTTGGGGTACTCAGGTGGCTGCAACGTTGGGAAGGGGAAGGAGAAAGTGTCCAGGCAGAGGGGACAGCTCTGGGCCAAGGCCCGAGGCAGGGTGGGCACAGGGACCTGGGGGCTCTCGGGGGGCACACAGCCCAGGGAGGAAGCCGCCAGCAGTGCTGGGCGTGAAGCTGGGCTCTGACCTGCAGATCTGAGCATGGTCTGGTTGGGTGCTTGAGGGCTCAACTACAACAGTGATGTTGCTGCTGCTGCTGCTGCTGCCAAGGACGATGGCGGGCAGGGTGCTCAGGGCACGCTCCCCAGGGCAGCAGGTGTCCCGAGCAGACCCTTCCCTCGTCGCCTCTGATCCCAGCCACTCTTCCGCATCTCCCATCAGTGGGACCCGTTTGCAGGGCTACAGCCATGGCCCTGTCCGCGCTCCCACCTGTCCGGGTTCAATCTGCCCTGCGCCTGAGGTCCTGGGCCTCTGCAGGACGGAAATCAATGTGCACTTTGCTGCTGTGTGTAGCTCTCCTCTCCCTGCCACCCACCTCCACTCCGGCCCCACTCGCCCGGCTTGGGGAGGGGACTGGCAAGGTCCCTGGCTAGGGGCCCCGGGGATCAGGGACAGTGGGGTCATAGCCCCATGGGTCTGGTGGCGCAGGGCATGTCCTCTTCTTGGGAAACGTCCAAAAGTCCACAGGAATTCAGGACAAAACCAGGACCCAGGAATCTGTATGTACACGTACGTGTGTGTGTGTGTGTGTGTGTGAGAGAGAGAGAGAGAGAGAGAGAGAGAGAGAGAGAGAAAGACAGAGTCTTGCTGTGTAGCCCGGGCTGGCCTCATGTTCATAACCATCCTGCCTCAGCCTCCAAGTGCACTCCGCAGGGATCTGTGTTTTAAGAAACCCTCCAAGAGATCCCTGGAGAGTGCTGGGGAAGCAGGGCCCTGGCCGCCACATGACCCTGGCCCTTTTCTCACCTGTGTGATGACTTTAGCTTCCTTGGCCTCAGCCAGAGGAGTAACAGGAAAGGCAGACTTAGAGTTTACCTCAAAACCTGGCACTGAGTAGGCCAGAGCGGTGTGGGTCTGTAGAGCCAATGCCCTGGGAGGCTGAGGCAGGAGAATCACAAGAGTGAGCCCAGCCTGGGTAATTTAGTTTCTTAGCAAGACCCTGTCTCAAACTAAAGAATTACAGACAACAGTAAAGGGCTAGGGGCGCAGCACAGTGTAAAGGCCCTGGGTTCAATCCCTAGTACTAAAAATAAATGATCAGTCACACAGCCAGGGCCAGGCTTCTCCTGGGTCCCTGCGTCACTGGTGTCCTGAGAGCCCAGTGCAGCCCCAGGACAGAGTCCCTGACTCCCTCAGCCTCTGTCAAGGGAGATGAGTGGGGGGCAGCAGAGCCAGGGACAGAAGAACAGGTCACAGCTGTGGCTTTAGCCAGCTCACCTGGGCTTCCTTTTTCAACTTCACTGAAACACAGTTTTCACATGACAAAAGTGTTCAGTGTGAGGACTCAACAGATTCATCACATGCACCCATAGCTATGCACACAACCAAGATCCAGGGCGCTCCTGTGTCCCCCAGCTCCCTGCCGATGGCCACCCCTCCAGCCCGGGCACCCACTGATCTGTCTTCTGTTAGATTAGATTTGTCTCTCCTAGAGTATCATATAAATGGAATTACTCTGTTCGTATTCTCGGCGTCTGGCGCTTTCACTGACACGATGTGAACGAGGCTCCTCATGTGCATCACCTCTCTGGCAGGCGGCACCCCAGGGTGAGTCCAGCCCCAGGGGTGGACACCTGTGTGGCATTTCAGTTGCAGCCGCTGAGAACGGATGTGCAAGACTCCTGCGAGTATTTCCACATCCCTCGGGGACACTGCAAGGTGTGGCGTGATAGGTGTCGGGGTGCTTAAGCTCCAGGAAAATGACAGGCGGTGGCTAATGTGGTGGCACCACTGCGCACGCCCCACCCTGTGTTGTCTGGGTTCCCGGGCATCACCCACTGCCTCCCGAGGGTGTGCAGAGCCATCTCTTCATGGCAGATGGGTGCTGGTCACTCATCTTTGGGCCACTGTCAGGGCCCGTTCACCTTGGTGGGCTGGGACAGCTGCCAGGGACTGGTCCTTTGTCGCTCATCGACTCTGTCCAGCTGCTGCTTGCCTTAGGGTTCCTGAGCTGTCTCAATCTCCATCCCACCAGTCCTGGGTCGCACATTCTCCAGCAAAGTCTCTTAGTTTTCCTGAGCCTCCGTCTCCTCACCAGAGCTCCCCCACCCTGCCTTCCGTCCAGAGGTGCAGAGCACTGGACCCTCCCTGCAGAATGCGGGAAGGCTCCGCCCTCCACTCCCAGTGGCCAGGCCTGTGACACCTGCAGTGGTTACTGGCTCTCCCCACCCCCATGGATTGCTCTGTGGGGTGCTGTCTCCTGAGGACCTCATAGGCAGGGTGTCCCACAGTCACAGAAGTGGGGACCAGGGTCTGTACCTGGGTTCACCAGCTGGGAGCCTTGGACGGGACAACACCTCTGGGGCACACAGCCCCCACCATGGCCACGTCTCCCCCGAACTCCTGAAGCCCCTGGTCCCAAATGCCAAAGGCACAGGCATGCCACCCCATCCCGCCCCATCTGCCACCTGCATGCCTCAGACACCTGGAGGCCACAGCCTGGTGCCTCTGCCGTGTGTGGTCAGCAGTGCTGGCTTTGCTAGCCAGACCATGGATAATTCAGAGGCTTGGCCTAGAATACTGCCGTGCGGGCCCAGCCTCAAGGACAGCGAGGAGGAGCCTGGAACGAGGATGGAGAACACAGCCCCATGGAGACCTGAGGTCCACCTCTGCATGCCCAGGGCTGGGCAGCCGTGGGCTCCAAGGCCACTGTCCCCTCTCCCTACTCTCCTCACCGCTCCAGGGATGTGGACTGGGCAGCTGAGGATGGGCTCTGATGGCTCCCTGGACAGGCTGAAGAGACACTGCTGCACCCTTGCTGTCCTCATCCTGGGTCCCTCACCTCACCCCCCACAATGAGTCTACAGTCATTTACCGAACACTGACGGGAAGAGCCAGGCCCCAGGACACAACCTGGCACCCGACTGTGTCCGCTGAAGAGGCAGGACAGTCACATAAAGGACAGGGGTTGGTGGGAGGGATGGGCACAGGATGGGCATGGCTCCAGCCAGGCCTGGGGATGCTGGGCAAAGGGTAGGTTCTGGGAGAGGGCAGGGCAGGTGGGGGCCCAAGAGCCAGGGGAGGGACGGGGAGTGTGGCCATGGACATCACTGGGAAGATAGCTTGAGGGATCAGCAGTCCCCCAGGGTCATGGCCCTGGCCTGCAGTATTCTCCAACACTGTAGGGGCTGTGCCACTGGGCTCCCAGCTCTCCATCAAGGTTCTGGACTCAGCGTCCACGGCCAGGCTTTGGGGTTGTCCCGCAGCTCCAAGACCCAGCTCTGCCCTGCTGGCAGAGTGCAGGTGGCCATGGCCCCCACCCTGGGGTTTGTGGAGGAAGGAAGCGAGATGCGGATGGAGGACACTGAGCTGAGCCGTGTCTCGTGTCCCGTGGGCCTCGGTGGTTGCAGGACAGTGTTCCTGCCCGAGGGTGGAGCTGGCACTGCTGGGAGAAGGTGGGAGGGCTTCCCAGCAGAGGCCTCTGAACCCCCACGGGAGACACAGGCCCTCCCCCAGACACGCTGGGCAAAGTAGACTGGTGGCCCAGTGTAGGGCCACATCACCAGGGACACTGCAAGCTCCCCACTGTGGCCCTGCCCCTGGGCGCGCACTACCCCAGAGCCATCTCCATCTAGTGCCCTCCCTGGTCTCTCCGGCTCTTCCTGCTGGCTCCCATCTCCCCAGGGTGCTCCCCAGCCCTCACCCTGCCCAGAGACCCAGGCCCAGCCCCACTGGGGTGGGGGTGTCCTAGTCGCTTCCAGCCTCACCAGCACTGCTAATATTAGCCCAGGATGGCAGCTCGTTGATGGATTAGGAGAAATTAAGAATTCAAATTCTGTGATTTGGACTGAAGGACGCTGCCTGCTGACAGCCGACGCTTCCCCAGAAATCAGTGATGAAGGAGGACTGCGGTGCCGTCTCTTCTCTGACAGTGTAATGCTCCCGGCTCCGCGCCTTTGAACCCCAGCCCCAGGCAGGCGCTCACTCGCAGCTGGAGCCCTGTGTCTGGGTCCTTGGGGATCCAGGAGTTCCTGGAATTGACCCCTTCACCCCCTCAGGTCTCCTTGGCACCTTCCCAGACCAGCCACGCCATGCCACGACAGCCTCCGTCCGTGGTGGGCCTTGGGTGCCTGAGTCTGTCCCTGTGTCATAGGGTTCGCTGTCCCTGGGAGGGGCTGTCTTGTCTCCCACATCAGCTTGTTGGCTTCGTGAGGTGGCTCAGGCCTTGTGCCTGGCCCAGAGGGTGCACCATGCCTGGGGGCTGCACTGTCTCCAGAGCGGCACCTTCTCCATGGCCTTTGATCCTCAGTGTTGCTCCCGTGTATTTGCTCTGGGGAAGGGAAGGTGCCCAGGAGTCCCCACACTGAGGCCTCCACATGCGTCCTCAGAAACCCACACTCTGCCTGGCACTGGGTAGGGGTTCCCTCCCATGGCACCAGTCACTGAGGGACTGGCCCAGAACTCTCCAGCCCATGCAGGGCCAAGGCACAGGAGAACTGCCCAAAGGGTTCCTGCATTGCTGAGGCCGCAGGGTTGCTGGGACCAACTCTGTCTGTGACAGATGGGAGCAGAGGTCCAGAAAGCTCACTTGAGATCGAACTCCATTACCATCCAGCAGGGAGGCAATGGGAGGGTGGTCTCAAGCAGACCATCCTGGCCCTCTCTGAGGTGCTGCAGGATTCTGGAAAATCAAACATTCTTCCCAGTTCTGCCTCCTCGGGCTGTGTCTGAGCAAAACTTCTCGGCAGAGGCACTGGGGCTGCAGGACAGGAGGACAGACTTGGCACCTCCAGCCACGGCTCACTTTCTGGGGCACCCCACACCACATCCCCACCCCTGCCAGTGTCCCCCTTCCCTGACCTCTCTCCAGGTTGGGGAGCTCTTTGCAGCAGCCCCCACTGCCCTTGAGAGCCAGGCTGGGCTCCCGCCTGGATTTCTGTACCCCCGGCTGCAAGGCCCCTCTGCACAGGAATTGCCTTTTCCCAGATCCAATTAAAATGGCGTTTGGAACAAGGCTGAAATAATCACATAACCATTTTCTCTAGCAAAGCTACTGGCTGGAGCCTGATTTGAAAGCCGGACCAGTAATTGAATCTGAGGGGCAGCGACAGCAGAGACACCTGGGGTGGGCAGAGGGTAGAGGGGGCAGAGGGGCTCATCATGGGGAGCAGAGGCTCCAGGTTGGGATCACGCTTCCCACTGCCTGCTGTGTCTGTGTGTGCACATGTGTGCATGGATCTGCGTGTGCAAGTCTGCCTGCGTGCACCTGCCTGTGTCTAACTGTGTGTGTATGTCTGCCTGTCTGTGGGTCTTGCATCCCCCTTCCCCCTGTCCCCAATACCACTGCATGTCCCCTGGTCACAGAGAGATCCCCTGGGGCTGCAGGACACCCAGACCACAGGAGCCAGGCCACACACCAGTCTCCTGGGGATGGTACCTGCTCAGTCGCTGGGGGCCCAGACCCAGCCAGCCTCCATCTAGCCCAGGTTTCCGAATCCCCACTGGCGCCATCTCTGCCCCAGCATTCCCGTCTCCCTGGTGGAAGCCACAGACCCCAGAGCCACTCTGCCCCACCTGCCACCTCCCTGTCTCCTCTATGACCCTGCCGGGCCACTGTGTCCTCTGTTAGGGCAGGTGAGGCCCGATGCTGGGCCCTTGACCCAATCCCTCTCACAGTCCCTCCTCCCAGCACGGGTTGGGTTTGGGGAGCTGCCTTGTGTGCTTACAGGGGTCTCCCCCAATCCCCTTCTCGTATCTGTGCTGGAGCCAGGCAGGTGCTGTTGCAGGCCACTGGCAGGGCACAGTGAGTGAAACACTGCCACAAGCCTATCTGCAGCGGGGGCACCCCGGCTTCCTGCCTCAGCACTGCAGAGGACTGTCCCCTCAAGGCACATGCAGAGCCCTGCTGGTGGTGCAGGTCTGTCATCCCAGCTGCTCGGGAGACTGAGACAGGAGGATTGCAAGTTCAAGGCTGGCCTGGCTCACTTAGTGAGACCCTGTCTGAAAATAAATAACAAAGGCTGGGTGTGTGGCTCAGTGGTAGAGCACCCCTGGGTTTGATTTTCAGCAGTGAAAAAGACTAGGTGCAAAGGCTGAGCAGCAAGAAAGAACCAGTGTGAGCCGGGCAGATTGAGGTCTCGGCTCCTCTAGAATGGATGCCAGGCCGCTTGGCTTGCAGGACTCTGGGCAAAGGCGTTGGGCGCTATACTCGCCCCTTATTACTGTTTGCAAGGGGCAGGCTGGGGGCGGGGCGTCTGGGGACTTGCTCTGTGGAGCCCTGGGTGCTTTGCCCAAGCAGGGGTGTCTAAGCACATGGCTGGGGCATGGACTGCGATGTCCCTTCCACATGCATGGGCCCAGGATCAAGGTGGGACCTGGCCCCCCTGCATCCCTCAGCCAGTCGGCATCTGCTCCGCCCCCTGCCACGGCCCCACCGGGAATGACCCACTTCCCCACCTGCAGGTTTTGCAGGAGAGCTAGCCCTGGGCAGGCTCCATGCTCCCCGCCAGCTTTGATACCCACCACCAAGCTTCCCGCCCCCGGGGCTCCCTAAGCCTGGGCCTGTGGCCTTGCTGCCCTTCCTGGCACGGTGGCCGCCCGGTCAGCAGCTGCAGGGTGAGTCACGGCTCTCATTAGAGCTTAATTAATCAATTGAGTTAATCAGACAGCTGGGATGTGCTGTGGTTGCAGATAGGGTGCAAAGGAACAGCCCTGGCATGAGGGCTGGGCTGGTAGGGACGGGCTGGCGTGGCAAGAACAGGGGCATGGCTGTGCCCACAGTGAGGTCGCTGGAGGGGGTGGAGGGCTCTGAAAGGGGCCCTGGGCAGGGTGCCGGGGTACCAGGGTGCAGCCCCGCACGCCACCCCTCCCCCACCATTCTGTCTCCTGCATCTCTGAAGCTGTCTGAAATCCTTATTTGAATGCAATGGAAAAGAGAAAAAGACAGACAAGGAAAAAGCAGGTCCTCCATCCCCGTGACCCAAGGGCTCCTGCAACCAGACAGGCTGGGCTGTGTGGCTGGACGGGCAGGGGCAGGTGGCGGCTTCACACCGTGAAGGAGTGTGCTCTGCCATCACCTGCTCCTCACAATCAACCCTGGTGTCACTCTGGGGATGAGAAGTGTGGGGTGGAGACAGTGCAGGGACTGGGCACTGCTGCAGTGTTGCCCTTGGGGTTCACCCTTTTGGCTGTGTGATCAGTGTGTGGGGTGTGAGGCTGGCGCAGGGCTCCAGGAAGGGTTGTGGGACCAGGACCTGCCATGGGCTCTGCAGAGTGGGAAGGGCTCAGAGGGAGAGAAAGGATGCTGGAGGAGACTGTCCAGGACTGCTTGTGTGGGGATGCAGGGCCCCGGCCAAGGAGCCTGACCCTGACCAGCCACTGGACCCCCAGGCCGGAACCCAGCTGGAAGAGAGGTTTGAGGGACCAGGGGGTGGGCCTGCCGCGCTGTGTGTGGCAGTGGGAGCCTGTGCCTGGGGTCGCAGATGCTCCTGGCCCCCACCCTCACCTTGGAAATCACCTGCAGGCACCAGGCTCTGCCTTTGGTGATGGTGACAACTGGGGGCTGAAAGACCACGAGGCCCATGTGCTGGGTCCTGAGGTGCCCCGAGGTGGAGAAGGTGAAACACCCGATGAGGACAAGGCTGCAGGAGACAAGAGGAGCTTGGGGCTGCCCGGTTCCCAGCCCTCTTCTCCAGAAACAGCCTGCGATGGCCCTGGGGTCTGGCCCCCAGGCCTTACACCCTCCCCCCCCACCTCCTGGCCCTCTTGGAAGGGTCCCAAGTCCTCTCTTCTGTGGCTGAAGGGCAGGTGACAAGAGGCCAGTCCTGCAGAGAAAGCCAGGCTCAGAACATGTCCAGAGCACTGCCCACAGGGCTGCGGATCCAGAGGGGGCCTGTGCCCTCCCTGCAAGCTGGGATCAGCTGTGGGCCCAAGGGTTTCCCTGCTGGCCACTGGCACTCCTTAGGAAAGAGGACTTAGTTTGCTCTTGTCACGGTGCAGGAGCCCTACCCTGGCTTCTTCTTTTTCCTCCCCTCCCCTCTTCTCTCTCTCTTTCTTTCTTTCTTTCTTTCTTTCTTTCTTTCTTTCTTTCTTTCTTTCTTTCTTTCTCTTTCTTCTTTCATCTTTTTGACACAAGGTCTTGCTATGCAGTTCAGGCTGGCCTTGAGCTCACTTTGTAGCCCAAATTCACAGCAGTTCTCCTGCCTCAGCCTCCCAAGTTGCTGGGATCACAGGCATGAGCCACCACACCCAGCTACCCTGGCTTCTTATCCTAAACGGTGCTGGCCCAATATGTCACGGTGGAGCCTGCCACTCTGGAGCAACTGAAACGTGATAGCTAGCTGTGCACCACTGCAATCCTCCCACTCAGGGGGCTGAGGCAGGAGGGTCCCTGTGAGTGTGAGGCAGCCTGGGCTACATATTGAGTTCAAGACCAGCAAAAGAGAAAAAGAGAAAGAGAGAAAGGTAGGCGACTAGAGACACATGCTAAAATGGTAATGTTTTAGACATACTGGGTTTAATTTAAAAATACCATTTTAATTTGTTTTAGGTGTTTTCTTCTCCTTTAAACATGGCTGCAAGAATCGTTATAAGGACCCACATTTAATATGCTCTGTCCGGTGCAGAGCTGAGTGCAGTGTAGGCCACAGTGGAGGAGAGACAACTCAGAGGTCAAACACCTGGGTCAAGGTCACAGTGCCCAGCAGAACAGAGGTCTGGGATTTCTGTACTTCAGTTCCAGATGCCCCAGGGGGGCTCCTTCTGCACGAGACAGCCCCTGCAGCCCCCAGAGGCCCAGCGGATACATGGCCACGATCCCCTCCCTCCCCCACCTCACCTCGGGCCACAGCCTCGGACGACAGTTCCTTTGATTTCTCCCCTTCCGTCCCTGGAACGTGATAAACATACCCGGAATTGATCTTTTTCTTCCCCTTCTGCCAGGATAATGTTTACCCACATGTCAATCAGAAGGAGAATCTAGCTTCCTAATTTCTCTCCTCCTCCCTAGGGGCCACATGTCCCTGCCTGGCATGGACACTGAGCTAGAACCAAGGTTACTAATAACCCCAGCACACACAGCCACCCAGAGCACATACATTTAAGTCACACACTGATTTATATTTCTGGGTCCCTCTGCCTTTCTCCCTGCCAAGAAAAAAAAAGAATTATATAGCTGTATTTATCACCAAGATGTTTAGTGTAGAGCGTTGTGTGAAGATAATCCCCACCCCTTCTGGCCCTCTGGGGGGTATTTTTTAAAATACTATGGCACACCTACCCATAAGCAGTTATCTTTCTGCTGTCCGTCCTTTACACTTTTCCCAGAGGAGGCAGGGAGACTTGAGGTAGATTGTCAGGAGGCCTTCTGGGCTAGACCCACGGTGGGCGGGCAGTCCCAGAGTGGGGGTTCTGCGTTCCAGGCGAGGTGAGGGTAGGTGGGGTCCTGGGTTCAGTAATCTCTAGAACACATCATGATTAGTGGTTTGTGGCCGTTGGGCCCACTTCACAGCTGGGGAAATCGAGGCAGGGGAGTGGGGTGCTGTAGTTGTTAGCCTGGGGGCCTGGACCCCAGGGACCTGGATAGGGCAGGGATGGCCCAGACCCTCCTTGTGTTGGAATCCTGGGACTTACAACCTTTACATTGAACCACCTGAGCCCTGCCACCCCTAAAGGCCAAGCAACTCCATAGCAGTAGGATAGGAAGAGGAGCTCCCCTGCCTGTACTAGACCCTCCTGAGGTCTGGGTTCCTCCCCCACATCATCCCTCTCCCCTCCACAGACTGGGATGATCCTTTCCTCCTTCCTAGCCCCTGCCCTGGACCCAGCATCCCTTTAGCAGGGCCAGAGCTTTCCCTGGAAGGCCTGGCTGGACTACCACCTTCCCTCCATGACCCCCTACCCCCGCAGAGAACTCACATTGGCGGAAGCCACAAGGCCAGGCCTTGAGTCCCCTGCTGCTGCCAACCCCACATACAGACAGGTATCCTGGCCAAGGAGCACAGAGACTCCCGAAGGTCACCCAGCAGCGAGCTCCTGGGACCAGGCCGGATCTACAAGACCAAGTCCTCTCTTGGGGACTCTCTTCTAACATAAATCTGTCCCTGGCCAGCTGCGTGTGACGCATGGTGGGGACCGAGTGCAGGCACCGAGATTCCTCAGTCGGCCTGGCCGGGTAATTGATCTGCAGGTGCCAATTTGCAGCAACTAAATATTTGGCTTCTGCTGCTGTCTGCTCAGTGCTCTGCTCAAACAAACTTCAATTAAAAGTGAGCAGCAAGGAGGGAGGCAGTGGTCGGTCGATGGCCCGACCAGTGCGCTGGCTGTGCCCTGCATGTCACTAGCCTGGGCACCCGGCTTGTGGGAGGGACTGCGGGGGTGTTAGCTGGGCCAGCAGGGCTGGAGGTCCCTTCTAACACAGAGAGGGCCTGGACGAGTCTCACGGGTGCTGGCAGAGGCCACACCAGGCCATTCCATCCTCAACCTTGGCAGAGGAACTTGGCCCCCAGCTTCACCTTTTCCCAGTGCTAGGTGCTAGGCAGAGGGCCAGGGCCTCTCAATGAAGCACTTGCCCACCCTTGGGTGCCCACAGGACTGAGTGCACCCTGCCAGGCCTTTGCTGGGCATCTGCAGTGGAGGAAGAGCCCTGGTCCCTGGGGCTCCTGCCAGGGTTCCCACAGTGATCTGGTTCCCTGCAGAGGGAATGCATGGGGGTCCTGCTTTCCAAGGATCACCCAGGATGGGAGCCTGGAAGGAGAGCTGCTCGCTGGAAGGTAGTTCTGGGACAGTCGTTATGGTGGGGCTGGGGGAGAGTGCAGGGGACTTGGGGTCCTTCCGCCAAATGGAACCTGGATTGGAACCAGGGCCTGCAGCATGCCAGGCACATACTGTCCTACTGAGCTATGCTCTGGCCCCTTTCATTTTTTTTCCCCCTTTCATTTTTTAAGACAGTCTCACTAAGTTGTTTGGGCTTACCTCAAACTTGGGATCCTCCTGCCTCAGCTTCCCCATAAGCTGGGATGCCAGGCACCAAGGGCTCATTTCCTAGGAGCCAGAGGAGGGGCTGGAAGGTATGAGGAGGACCCTGTCCCTTCCTGCGCTCCAGCCACCTGGACACAGGAGCGGGTCCTCCTCTCCCACAGGCACCCTGGCTCTGGGAGCCCCTTGGCATGGTCCGTACTGGGTACAGGTCCTCAGCTTCCAGGCCCTTGACCACCTTGCAGGCTGGGCTGGTGCCTGCCTATTCCTAGGGCTCTACACAGGCCCCTGTCCCCGCACCTCTATCTCCTGCTCCCCCATCTCTCTCTGGCCCGTGGCCTGGATCTCCTTGCACAGGGAAGAGACCCAGTGCAGAGCCCAGGGCTGGATCTCCCCCAGCTCCTCACCCTCCTGCCAGCCCCACTTGCTCCCTCCCTCCCGAGGGTGAGCGCTGAGCTGTGACGTGGAATGATTTCCTGTAATTGGCTGGCGCTGCGCGACCCACTTGTTCTATCGACGTGCTGGTTAGCTGGAATTGTATTGGAATCTGAGTACGATCAAGGACAGGAGGGCGGTAGGGGGCAGAGAGGTGCCAGGCCCAGCGGGGTGCAGCCTGGGCTCCAGGAGTGGGGCAGTGCCTCTGGCTCCTTCCAGCCTCCCTCAGTGGCCATAGTGGCCATCAGGACCATCCTCTCTCCCACTCGGTTCCCAGCCTATAGGCTCAAGGGTCACCAGTCAAGGTGGCACCCATAGGTGCGCTGGCAGTGGGGGAGCTCTGAGCTGGGGGCCACCTTGGCACCACCCCACTGAAATCAAGGACACACAAACTCGTGAGCTCAGGGCTCTGTGAGCTCTGTGGGCTGGGCACACATGCTTCTGGGTGGCCTCAGGCCAAGACAAGGTGACCAGGCCAGGGAAGGGGCGAGGGCTGGAGTCGGGGCTGCAAGACTGAGACCTGCACTGCCCAGAGGGCCTCAGCCTGGGCACCTGCTGCCACCTGCTGGCCACACGGTGGCCTGGGAACAGCAAGGTGCATGGGGCCACGCTGCTGGCATTCAGCCTCCAACTTTGGGTTCTTCGGGATTTTTTTTTTTTTTTTTTTTTTTTGCTTTTTGAGACAGGGTCTCTCTATGAAGTTCAGGCTTGCCTTGAGCTCACTCTGTAGCCTAGGCTGGTCTTGAACTTGCAACGGTCCTCCTGCCTCAGCCTCCCGAGTGCTAGGATTACAGGCGTGAGCCACTATGTCCAGCTTGGTTCTTTGGGATTTTAACCGCTATGGGTTTCTCTATGTAAGAGGCCCAGGACATGAGCACCACAGAGCCCACTCGGGAGCAGAAACCCCAGGGTGGAGGTCACAGCACTCAGGGGACAGCACTGGGCCACTCCCCGAGGCCCTGCTTCCCCTAAGAGATCCCGGATGCTGGGCAGCAACCTAGATGGAGCCCCTCCTCCCCGGGCCCAGCACAAGGACAGCCTTCTGTCCCTTGTGGCTGTCATGCAGTGCAGCGTCTGAACCCAGGCACTCAGGGAGTCCCTTTCTCTAAACCTGAAAACAGAAGCACCTCGGCCCCCTCCTCGCCCTGCAGCTCCCCCAGAGCCTAGCCCCCCCCAACCCAGGGGCTCGAAGATAGTTGAAGAACTGTCACCAGGATGTGGGCAGCGCTGGGCAGGGGCCTTAGATGGGGCCACCGCTGCAGGCACATTCGTCACGTTCACTTCTGGCCTTCGCTGGCTGCCAGGGGCTGATGCCTCAACTGGTGTGACTGGGTGGGAGGTTTAGGGTATGCCCTACTCGTCTCACGGGTTCAGGGCACCTGGTTGGCGCTCCTGGGCAGGAAGTGCCCAGGGCCCCACACCATCACCCACCAGGTTGGCACGCTTGGTGTCTGGATCACACTTTATTGAGCACCACAGGAGCAGACAGCGCAGGAGCAGCAGGGAGGAGGGCAGTTCTACCCCAAGAGGCCCACGTCTCCAGGAGCCAATGCTCCAAGATGGTGACGCCCATGGATTACAGGGAATGTGGGAGTGGCTCCCTGGGACTCCAACCAGCCAGGCTTCACAAGCACCTGCACTGGGTTAGCACAAAGCAGGGCAGGATTGGGTGGCAGCAGATGTCTCAGGCCAGGTGCTGGAGAGGCACAGGGTGAGCAGCAGCAGGGTCCCTGGGTGCCGGGAGCTCCAGGCTCCAACCAGTGTGGAGGAGGCCTGGGCTGGGGGCCTGGAGGGAAGCCCAGGGGGCAGCAGGGCCTCCCCGTCTGCTGGCCACAGCACCCCTATTCCTCTTTCAAAAGGGCTTCCTCAGTCTACAAGGGTTCTGGTTTTGATGGGTCGGAAGCCAGGGAGGGCATGAGCCCTTGGGCCCCAGAGTGCCCCAGTCTAACCAGTGCTGCCTCGAGTCACACTAGGGGACCCTAGGGTGGGGGGTCGGAAGTGGGAAGGGCTGGCCAGCCAGACCCAGGCGTGCAAGGGCTAGGCCCAGCTAGGGCGGCAAAAGCAGCAGGCAGCGGGCGAGCAGGTAGAGGAGGCTGGCGATGCCAGCCAGCCCCACCAGCACGCCGAGCCGCAGTGGCAGGTACTCGAGTGACTGCTCCAGCTGCACGTGCAGGAGGATGGCCTGGCGCCGCGTGTTGCTCCACTCGCCCGAGTTGTCTAGCACGTGGCTGGCCATCCTCACCTTGTCCTTCATGGGCAGCTGGGCCTGGATGCGGGCTTCAGCGTCCTCGAGGCTCAGGCCGTTGCGTTTCATCAGCCGCGCCAGCTGCGTGTCTTGATCGCTAGGGACAGGCAAAGGGCAGCATGGGCCTCGGCTGCCACAGACAGGTGCTGGGGATAGGGTCTCCCCGCCAGGACCACCCTGGGAACTGGCTGGTGAGGTGGGGTCAAGGAACTCTGGGGGCTACCTGCACACTGAGGCCAGGGAGGGGATGATAGTCTCTGCCCCCCCTGGGCTCCTGGTATGGTGTGGGAGGCCTGGATTGCTTGTCATCAGTGCACCCCAGGTCCCTGGATCACCTTCGGCTGAGACGCTGCACTTGAGCTTTGCCTTTGTTGCAGGTGCCTGGAGGCCAGGCTGCAGTGTCCATGCCCTCTCCCGGGGCCACAGAGCCCTTACCTGGCCCACACCAAGAGGGTGGTTGCTGTGCTTAATGTCGCAGGTGTGGGGACAGGCGAGCCCAGGGCCTCTGAATGGCAGCAAGGACTAAGAATCTGGACCCGGTCTCAGGGCAGACAAAGTGGAGCACTGCGGGTCTCCCAACTCCAAGGGAAAGGGCAACGGCCTCTTCCACCACCTGACAGGGCCCGTGCACCACTCCTCAGGAAGCCCCCTCCTGCCTTTGGCACACAGGAGCTGTGTGACATGGCAGCCACGGCCAGCCCCCCACCTGTAGAGCCTGGCCACTCCAGGCTAGGAGGTGACGTCCACAATGCTGTTTCCCACCCTCTGGGTCTGAGCTTCCCAGGCTGAGAAAAAGGATGCTTCACCACTCCAAGTCAGGGCCTTCCATTCTCTGGGACCTGGCAGCAGACCAACCCGTGCCAGGTGTAGTGAGGTTGTCCTCTGAGACAATGAGCGTCTTTTTCACAGGGGCTGGGGCCACCTCGCTGAGGTCAGGATCTTATGTAACCTGGGGACCCAGGTGACAACAGGGCCAGCTTGAAGTTAAGGCTGTGGGTACTGTCCATCCCCATGCAGGCGGCCTGGAGCCACGCCCTCCACCCTCCCTGGGCTATGGGAGTTGAAGGCCTGATGCTTATCACGGCACTGGGATGTCTGCCCCTGTACATACGCTATGACTGTCAAAATTCCTCAACTGTATGAACAATCAGGGTGGGGTGCAGCTCACTGTGGAGTTGTTTGGAAAGCACAAGGCCCTGGGTATCAGCCCGGTGTGGTTTGCTGGGTTCATGCAGATCCTCCGCTGAAGGAACCAGCACTCATCGCTCTGGCCTTGCCCCAAGGCCCAGCCTCCTGAGCTGATGACAGGCGAGACTGGCACTCAGGCCTCTACTCTGCCTCTCTCCACTCTGAGACCCAAAGCCCTTGTTTCTGACCCTTGGCAGAAAGATCCACTCGTGCTACTGAGGCACAGGGGATCTGAGGATACCGTGGGCACCAGCCCCACGAGACGTCGTCTGTAAGCAGGGAACAAGAGCGCCAAGGTGCAGGTTTACAGGGGAGGCAGAGCCCTCGGAAGCTGAGGATGCAGATCTGCATCCCAGGCTGGGCCTGAAGTGACAGCCCAGGTGGTGTTGCAGGGATGGTGACTGAGCAATCTGGCCCCGCCTCCAGGTGCCCCAAATATTGGGTGCCCAGCAAGTGGTTATGTCCCCGTGGGAAGCAGCCGAGGTACGCCCTGCAGCCTCACCTGCCACATTCCCAGGGACTATGACTCAGGTTCTCTGCCAGTCAGTCTGAATCCAATGCTCGGCAGACCTGCATTCTTGTGCACTCCCTGGCCTGGGATTCTGAGAACAAAGCTCCTTGCTTGCCAGGCTCTGACTGCCCCTCCACACAGCGTTGCCAGTGGGTGCCCTGTCTTTTCTGTACCTGCCTGGGCGAGCTCATGCTGAGCAGCAGTGTGGAGTTGTTTGGAAAGCAGGGCAGCCAGCATGGGGTGCCTTGGGCACAGGAGCAGCGGAGCCCAGGTCTGAACCTGCCCCTGGTGGGTCTGGCTCGGCACAGCTGTTTCCAGAGCTCAGGGCACTGCTGTCCAGGCCCCAATCTCAGCCCCCATCAGGACAAGGCCAAGGGCACAGGTGTTCTGGGCTCAACCCCCTCCCAGGCCGCCACACTCACCAGTACACCACGATGGTGCGTTTCATGTACTTGAGCAGCTTCTGAGTCTCGAATAGTAGTGGAATATCCAGAATCACATAGCGGTGCCCTGGGGAGAGGCCGGAACTGAAGGTCAACTGTGCCAGGTACCCAAGCAGCTCCTGTGATGGGACTGCTGTCCAGCAAGCGCCCAGAGAAGGCACCGTCTTTGGCGCAGACCTTACACTCCAGTCTGATCCATGCACTTGCTGGAGACTGAGTCACGTCAGATCAGGGAGAACCTCGAGGGGCTGGATGGCACTGGCTGGAGATGAGGAAGGACTTGGTACCTGAGGCCAGTGGTGAAGGGAGAAGCCCAGGGAGGCCTGTGAAGCCCAAGGCACAGGGATGTGCCCCGCCCTTCCCAAAGGGGGTGTGCTCACAGCACAGTGCTCGTCTTTTTTTTTTTTTTTTTTCCGGTTGTTTGAGACAGGTTCTCACTATGTACTCCAGGCAGGCCTTGAACTCAAAGCCATTCTCCTGCCTCAGCCTCCTGAGTGCTAGGATTATAAGTCTGCACCTCCATATCTGCTGGTTCACCTTGATCTTGAACCCAGAGTTAGTTCTGAGCAAGGACATGACATAGCCAGACTTGTGGGACACTGGGGAGAGTTTAGAAGTCTCTGCCCTACTCCTTCCCACCTTTGCACCCAAGAGACTCCCCCAAAAGGGTAGGGCCATCCCTGAGCTAAGCACAACCCATGCAATCTCCACACCCACAAGGAGAAGCCAGGTGGAGGCTGTGGATGACTCATGTAGTGGGGAGCAGAGCTGGGTGGCCAGTTCCATCCAAGGGGGCTTCCCAGAGACAGGCATGGCCCCTGCTTCTCCTTACTCTGTGTGGATGACAAGGGGGGTACACAGAGCACTGCCACCCTACAGCCCCCTGCCACAGAACCAGGTGCTACTGTGCCCATGCAGAGAGGTCGCAGGAGACACTCACTCAAGGGGACCCAGGAAAGGGGTTGGCTTCAGCTGCTGCTGACACTCCTACTTCCAGCGTGTGACCCTGGCCCTTCAGGAGCCTCACCTGTGCCTTGCAGGCTGCTGGGAAAGGAGAAATGAGCCCTGCCTGTACACACTCCATCAGCTCACTGAGTTCCAGTGACGGTTGTTCCGGCCACTGTCCCCCCAGGAGGCTGGCTGTGCAGGCTCCTGCCCTATGACCCAGCTTGGAGCAGAAAGACCAGGTCCCCTTATCTCCCCTCTGCCTGCCTGCCCAAGGCCTCCCCCGCACTGTCCTTTCTCCTGGTCCTCTTGGGATTGGTGGCTGGGCTTCAGTCACCGGCAGAGGGCTATTCAGCTGTCATTCACCTTTTGATAAGCCCTGCACACACCCTGACTCTATGAAGACGTTGTCTGCCTGCAGAGACCTTCCCAGCAGCTGGTGATCTTATCTGACGTTGATTATACCAACTTTGACAGTTGTATTTGTTATACTCATCAGGGAGAAGCTAGGGCTGTAGAAGCCACAGCTGTTGTCCCATTTTTTCACCTTATCGAGCTGAAAAGAGCTTTCTGGCTTTTATTTCAGTGGTGGTGGGTGAGGAGGCAAGAGGCTGGCGGGTGACACCGTGGCAGCACTCAGGAGCAGGTGACATTATACGACACCTTATTTCAGGAGCGGGAGCTCCTGGCCTGATGGCCTGGCAGATGTGCTGGTATCTGGTCTGGGAGCAAAGGCAAAGGGCAGACGTGAAAGGCAGAAGGCTCTGCCCAAGGTGGGTGCCAGAGGGGACCCAGCATAGGGGCAGGAGGAAGGAGGAAGGCAGAGTCCAGCGCCTTTCTGGGGAGGAGGAAGAGGACTGGTGCTGGGGTGGCCAGCACGACATGGCCCAAGCAGTGGGGCTGGCAGAGCAGGGTGGCAGCATGGGTATCTGATGTGTTACCTTTCTTCATGTCGCCTCACTCCACAAAACCTGAGCTATGACTGAACAAGGGGTCTGGCAGGGACATGGCATGCAGACAGCCTAGGAAGGTCCCACAGTCCCCAGGAAGGAAAGGCATCGTGTCTGACTGACGGCAGGACACAGGCATGCAGGCAGGAAGATCTGAAGGCCCTGGCCAGCTTCCCCACCCCGACTGACTCAGCTGCTCCTGCCACCAAGGTGTGGGGATAGGCTGAGCCACCTGGGAAGGCCCTTGCCGTCCACGTACAGACCCTGGCTTCTCTAATGCCCCCTCCCTCAAGGCTCTGCAAACCTCGGTGTCCCCACACCTGCTGGGTAAGCACTGGGAGCCTGGCCCTGGGGGTAATCCTCCACCTGGAGCCCACCCTGGCCATCTTGGGGCTCCCCAACTCCAATCTGCAACCCGGCTTTCCTAGGAGGCTCAACTTGCATTACAGCTGCTCTCACTGCAGCTCACGTTTGTGTGACAATCAAGTTGCCATCCTAAAAGCCATCCAAAGCTGGCAGAGAGGAGGAGCCAGCCTGCAGGCCTGGATCCCTCTGTGAAGCCTAAGGTAGAAACCAACCAGGCCAGGACTTGACCTCAGGTCTGTGACTGCACTGTCCCTGGCTGCCATCACTCCTGTCCCCACCAGAAAGTCGAAGTCCTTCTTGGGGATCTCTGAGAGCCTCTGGGGTCTCTTCACCTCCTAAGGGCTAAAGGCCCAGTGCTTTTTCCCCTGAGACTCCCCTCACATAGGCCCGGCTCTCACCCTGGAGGAAGTACTTAAAGGTCTCTTTCATCATCTCCTTGCGGATTTCGGGGTGGGTGATGGCGTTGAGCAGCTGCCGCCGGTCGGGCTGCTTAAATATCAGGTCTCCCAGGACCTTGCGGTTGATGTCACCATTCTCCAGCAAGATCTCAGTGCCAAAGGCTTCCACAATGCGCTGGTGGGCAGGGTACCCTGGCTGGACGACTATGGAAGGAAGAGGCTGGGTCAGTCCTGGAGCCACAGGGCCCCAATGTCAAGAGGCAAAGTGACAGGACCTAAGGTGCACCTTCGGATGCAGCAAAGATAAGGGAAGGGAAGCAGCAGGGGAAAGTGCTTGCATGGCCCCCTCTTGTGGTGAGGGGGCTAGGAAGGAGGGCGAGGCAAGCAAACAGAATCACTGAGCCCAGAAGACACCAGACGGCCCCCTCTCCTCTAAGGCCAACCTCTGGACTCACCATGGCGAGCTATGATGTCCACATCAACTACCGCGCAGCCCAGCTGCTGGAAGACCTGCAGCACAGAGCTCTTGCCTGAGGCAATGCCCCCTGTCAGGCCCACCAGGAACATCCTCCAGCGATAGAGCAGGAGCCAGGGAGATGCTGGAAAGCAGGTGACATCCGCTGCCAGCAGCCCACGGGACAGGGCCAGAGGACCTGTAGGCAGAGGCGGGCAGGCTGGTCAGGGCTGGGCCACTGGGGTTGGGAGAGGTGGCAGAGAGAGGGAGGAGACCCAGCCCCAGGCTCAAGAGACTCTGGGGTAACCTGTTGTTGGTAAGAGCTCTCTCCAGAATATAAGAAGAGAGGGACAGAGTTTACCTGGGGAAACAATCAACCTTGGGCCACTTGGCTGCAGCCCTGTCACAGGGAATAGGCGCCAGCCTTGACCCCACAGCAGAGAGGGCTGCAGCTTTTCCCCCCAGGGCTGCTCCCCACAGGCCCTGGCCTGCTGCCCTGAGGGTGCAAGGCCAGCCAGTCATGCTTGGAGCCGGACTGGCCGGCAGCTTCGAGGCCGTCCTGGACCCAGTGAAACATGAGCAGGCTTGGGAGCCAGCCCCAGTCTTTGCTTAGCAGTGGGGGAAATGGGGACATGAGAGGGGAAAGTCTTGCCACAGCTGTCCCAGGCCCCTCCTCCAGGCTGCCCCCCGATCTTTAATGTGCTCAGGGAGTGAGGAATTAGTTCACCTTAGACTAGCAAGACTAAACAAGAAGGGCAACTCTGAGTGTGATAAGGGGATCCAGAACCAAGAGAAGGGGCTCTGATCTGCCACCATGTTTTCTTTCTGCTGCAGAATGGGGCAAGGGTCTGTGTGGACCACGACACAGACTCGTAGGGCCGCTGATGGATGGTTTCCCTTCCTGGTGCCTGAGGAACACCCTGGCAGCTGATTGGGCTCTGAGAGGATAGCTGGGAGGACAGGAGCACGTGTGGGACACCATGCAGGGCCGGTGGGAACAGCACTCCCTGACGTACCCTGCACTGCTGGCTGAGCTGCTCAGACATGCAGAGCCCTTGTGGGGGACCCAGGAAAACATGGGCCCCATCCTTCGGGAGTATAAGAGGCTCAGGCAGCAGCAAATGGTAACAACTGGGAGGAACAGGCCATAGCAGACCGGCACAGTCAGGTGGCCCATACCCTGGGCCAGGCTCCCAGGTCTGCGGAGAACCCACTGTCCCCTCACAGCTCAGCAAGGGGGACCACGGTTTAGCCTGAACTCCGACCCCAGCCTGCAAGCAGCTCCCAGGCAATGGGACAGGCAGCCACCCTGACAACCCACGTCCAGCCTCCTTCGCTGGGTCAGGCACCCTTCCTGGAACCTCCTCCATGGCACTCTCACCAAAGCCAGGCCCAGCTGTGACCTGGGTCCTTAGGAAACACTGATGTGCCCAGCCCACTCTGCAGAGAGGCCTGAGTCCCAGTCCCTGCACCTGGCCACAGCACCAGCCATAGCACTGCAGGGGCTGCCTGAGCACCAACCCCCACATGTCTATCTTCTTTTGCCTCAGTTTCCCCACCTGCAAAGAGGATGGGGCTTCTGATGTAGAGGGCATCAGACCTGAGGGAACCAGGCCTCATAGGAGCTTCCTCCCCTTACCTGGGATCCAAGCAATGATGCAACTAGGGGTGACCTGGGCCTCTGGTTCCCAACATGAATGCCACTGAGTGGACCTGGCCCTGGGCAGGAACATGAGGCAGGTGGCAGCGTCATTGCAGCCAAGGTGGGGCTGGGAAGAAAGGCAGGACTCAGCCCCAGGGGCCTGAGGCCAAGGCCTGCTCCTGTTCTCCACAGGGTTTAGACACCAGCCCGAGGGCTCTGAGACAGAGGAGGCGTCTGCACCCCAAGAGGCTGAGGAGCACAGGCCCGCTGTGCTCCACTGCAGAAGCTTAGGCTCTTCTCACTGAACGGCTATAAGCTGCCTTTCGCTTCACTCCTGGACCCCATTCTCCCAGACAGGACAGGGAGGGCCTGCCAAGCCTTCACAGTTCATCAGAACCTGGACCTCCAGTCCCCACTAGGCTTCTCCCCAAGGAGGGCAGATGCCTCACCTCACCGTATCACTCTTTAGCATTCAACCCTTAGCAATGCTGAAACACAAACACCAACACCAGCCACAATCCACACTGGACTCTTCCCTTTCCAGCCTGTGCTGACCTGGGTCATTCTGCCCAGCACCGAACTCTTCACCTGGCTTCCCTTGGTCCTAGTTGGAAAGGGGTCCACAAGCTCCCTTGTCACCCCACCTCACCCCAGGCCCCCGGCAACAGCAGGGCCTGTCCTCAGGAGGTTCCCAGTCTGAGCGTTGTGTGGGAGGCTTTGAGCAAGGGGCTGTGGTGTTGCCAGATGGACCTAAGAGGTCGCTGGGTCATACCTGAGCATAGCTCAGTCCTCTCCCAGGAGCCATGTTGCACCTGCAACCCGCCCCACGTCGCTATTGCTGTTTGGTTTCCCGCCTTTGCACCCAGTGCACTTTGCAGCCTGCACCACCTGCCAGGTGAGTGACAGGTGACAGTGGTCATTTCCTCATCTGTGAACTTCAGCTCAGACACCTCCTTTCCCTGATGTGACGAGTAGATGCACCGAGGATAAAGAGTGCTTGGCGTGGAACCCAGTACACACCAGGCCCATGACCCACAAGCCCTACTGGGACTTTTTTCTTGCAGTGCTGGTGATTGAACCCAGGGTCTCTCACCAAGCTGCAACCCCAGCCCTTACTATTTTTCATTTTGAGTCTGGGTCTCACAAAGTTGCTAAGTTACCCAGGCTGGGCCTGGACTCACACTCACAGTCCTCAGCCTCCCAGTGTTGAGACTGCAGGTGTGTGCTACCACGCCTGGCCATGATCACCACTTCCAGGGTGAATGAGCAAACAGGACTAGGAGTGCATCCTGGGGAGGAAAGGGAAACACTCGGGGCCATGACCGTCCACCTGCTTTCCCTTCCTCAGAACAAGCTGCTTGCCGCTAGTTGGCTGCTCCTGGGGAAAAGGGGAAACAAATGTGCTGTGGGTCAAGAAGGAACTCGTGTTCTGTGGCCACCCTCTCTAACCTGGGAGCTCTGGGGACCGAATGGAACCAGGCTCCATGGCCTCCCAAGCGCTGGCTCAGCTCATTAGCCAGCAGCTCCTCCTCCTGCCATCTTGCAGGCCGGTGCGGATGCTGGCTAGCCTCCAAAGGGGATGCATCCATTTCCCTCCAATGATCGATATAATCATTCATGAAAACGAGTCATCCCTGCCTTGGGACCCAATTATTTTCTTGTGAACCAATAGTTGCAAAAATATATTGTTTTTCAGTTAACTATTAAGTGCTATTTTTATACAGCTTTCCCACTCCTGGTCTTTCATTATTGGTGAGTGGTTGCTGCTTAAACAGCTACATCCTCCAGGCTGCTGGGCCTATTAAGTCACCACCTCCTCGGACTGCCAATTATGGGAAGAGGGGCACAGGGTCAGTCCACAGGGCCAAAACCGAGGGAGAGTGGAACACAGCTCTCTTCTTAACTACAGCTCTGTCCAAGCTCAGACCCCAATCCAGGGAGCAACTAGGAATGGGCGGGGCACTGGGCTGGTGTCCCACAGTGGGGGGTAATGGATCATAGGGTGCCTGTCGGAGGCAGGAGAGCTCTCAGATGTGTCCCTGAAGCAGCTATGTGGCCCTGGGCATTTCCCCCTTCTTTTCTTTTCTCTTTCTTTCTTTCTTTCTTTCTTTCTTTCTTTCTTTCTTTCTTTCTTTCTTTCTTTCTTTCTTTCTTTCTTTCGAGGCAGGGTCTTGCTATGTAGGCCAGGCTGGCCTCTTAACTGGTAGCTGTCATCCTGCCTCTGCCTGAGTTCTGGGGTTATAGGCATAGGACACCATGTCCAGCTTCCTCACACTTCTGAGCTTCTCTGAATAAAATGTGGCATTAATAATGATACACACAGTAGTCTTGCAGGATCAAAAGGCACCAGAGGTCAAGGTTCCCTCATTTACCCAATTCAGTGTGTGACATGTCACAGCCTGGGCAGTCTGCTCTTCTTCCTGCACAGCAGCAGCACCTGTGGCCCCAGCTCTGTGGGAGGCACGGTAAGAGGAATCTGGGGTCAGCCTGGAGAGCACAGTGAGACCCTGACTTGTACAAGAAGCTTTTGACTTGCTTAGGCCAAAATCCTTGCACTTCCTGTTTTCCTTCTTAGACCCTTCACACACCAGTGCCCTGCCAGCTCCAATCTCTGCCTCACAGATACTGCCGTCCTGCTCTGGATCACTGACAGCCACTGGGTGATTCCTGCTGCCACCTTGGGACCTTGGCAGCTAGCATGGCCCTTCAGAGTCTAATCAGGGGAGGTTGCCATCTGCTCAAAACTCTCCAAGAAGCGGGGCGAGGTGGCACACACCTGTGATCCCAGCTGATCAAGTGGCTGAGGCAGAGGATAGCAAGTTGGAGCCTAGTTTGGGCAACCTATCAAGATCCTAACTCACAGTATACAGTAAGAGGCTGCAGATGTAGCTCAGTGTGAAGACCCTGGGTTAAACCCCAGTACTGCAAATAAAACAAAACAATGAGAACGCATGTGTTAAAGCATCTGCTCACAGGTAAAGTGCAACTCGACCCTAACTGTTTTACAAAGCCAGAGGGTAAGTACAGTCTCCTGCCCACGGTTGGTCTGGCACAAGGATGTCCTCAATTCCATCTGATAAGCCCAACAATCCAGTGAAACCAGGTCTCTGATTTACTCTCATTCTGAAGTGACAAAAACAAGATGACAACTCTGGAGTGTGTGGATACTTTCCAACTTAGCTGGTACAGCCAGCCCGGAAGCTCAGGCTCTCCCTGCAGGCTCTCCTTTCCTGGCACCCAACCCAGTCCCAAGGCCCACCTGCCTCCCCCAAGCACTGCAGAGGTGCCATTCAGAGTCACTCACTGAGTCACTCACTCAGTGAGAGTCCTGACAGGAGGTGGTGGTTTCTTGCCTTGGCTTTAACCAAGCTTCAACCATTGTCTGAGAACAATGAACTTTTAGTTGACAGCTCATTATTAATCAATGGTTGGATGACAGATCACCACATGATTTTCTAGCCTGTGATTTCTGATGTGTTCAAAGAATCGAGTGATACTGCCACAATAATTTACCTTTAATTTCTGTGCATTTAGTTTACAGAAATAAACTTTTTCAATGCTTACAGCAATCGAAAGAAAAAAGAGAGAGAGAGACAAGGTGTGGTGATGCATGGCTGTAATTCTAGCACTTTGGGAGGCTGAGGTAGGAAGATCATAAGTTCAAGCTTGGGCTGCATATATAGTCCTTGTAAAAAAACATAGAAAAGAACTCTCTTTATTCTGGTAAATACACATAGATACATAAATTGAAAAAAGATAGTTGGGCATGATGATCCACATTCCAGCACTGTGAGAGGCTGAGGCAGAATTCAATTTGAGCCCAACATGGTTAATTTACAGCAAGTTAGGGAGACTCTGACTCAAAATATATATATAAAAAAAAGCCAGGTGTGGTGGCATATGCCTGTAACCCCAGCACTCAGAAGGCTGAGGCAGGAGGACTGCTGTGAGAAACCAGTCAAGGATACATGAGTTCAAAGTCTCCAAAAAGCAAACAAAGAAAAAGAAGGAAGAGAAATAGGGAAAAAGAAGAAAACAAGACAAGAGAGACAGATTTAGCTCTGTGGTGTAAGCACCTGCCTGGCAAGCATGAGGTTGAATTTGATCCCCAGTACAAAACAACCAACCAAACAAACAAACAAAAAAAGACAGAGACAGAGACAGAGACAGGGAGAGAAAGACAGACAGGCTGGTGATGTACCTTAGGGTGAAGGCTTTGGGTTTTGATTCAGTACTCCAAATGCGGGAGGAGAGGGAGGAGAAGAAAAGCTCCATCTACTAGTTAAAAAAACATTTTAAAGGAAACTTTTTAAAAAGCAATTATCAAGTAATGTTTTTTATCTTCTTGAGACATTTCACTATGCAGTTCAGGATGGCCTTGAACTCACTTTGTAGCCCCTGTGGGCCTCAAACTCACAGCTATCCTCCAGAGTGCTAAGATTACAAGTGTGCACAACTATGCCTGGCCACTAATATTGTTTTGACAAATAATGTACTTTAGAATTGTAAAACTTGCTGGGTGTAGTGGCACAGGCCTGTAATCCTAGCATTTGGGAGACAGGAGGATCACTGCAAGCTCCAGGCCAAAACGAAACAAAAAGCATTGTAAAACTCAACCCAAAAGTATACTATAATTATTATTATTATTTTTTTTGGTATTTTGGAACTGAAAACAAGACCTTTACACTGAGCCAGAGTACTAATCCCTTATTTATTTATTGAAACAAAGTCTTGCTAAATTTCAAAGTTGTGCCTTGAACTTGCAGTGGTCCTAACTCAATCTCCTAACATGTGGAGAGTGAGTACAGGTGTGCATCACCTCACCCACAGCAAAACAGCTTTTAAAGAACATTTTATTTTTATTTAACTTTGCTGTTGTTATTTTGAGACAAAGTCTGGTTCTGTGGTTTGAACGACTGGCCTTGAAACGTCTATGTGGAAATAAAGTGGAACTATGAAAAGGATAAAGGAGGATGTGAATTCCAACTACTGGGAACAGAATCATTATGAGATTCCATTGTAGACTTGAATGAGCAACATGAAAACTTTATTTTAAATGTCAATATTTACAATTAACTGTAAATCATCTCTTAGTCGATTATTTAAGCTTTCAGAGAAAAAATTTTAGTTGTCAATGTAAGAACGTGGCAGCGGTTGATTTTTCGCTGCTCACCTGAGTCCAGCTATTGGTCCCAACCATTGTTTCTGAAGGCCAGGCAACCTTCAACCTTGCACCATGGAGGGCAAACCAGATCTTGGTAAGAGATGACAGAAGAGGTTCCGCAGGGGCCCTCGGGCTGCTAGGACTGAATCTACCCCGCTCCTGCCCGTTTTCTCTCGATCGTCCCATCTCGAACCCAACCCCCAGGTCAGTCCGGGCACTGCCACGCCACGCGACTGGTTCATGCAGGTGGAATCTGCCCTCTCCTCCCACAAAAGCGCCTTGGACACATTCCACGGCTCCCACGTCCTCGCCTTTAGGATCGGGGCTTGTGTGAGGTTCACTCGGGGCTGATTCACCCACGCAGGCTTGGGCTGCTAAGGGCTGAGGTGGGCCCGGGGCCTTCACCAGCGCCCACTGGCGTCGTCCTCCGCCCGATCTCCAGAGCCCGCCCTTCCTGGCTATCAACCTTCTCCGTCTCGACAGCGAGAAACGGGAGGGAGGCAGCTTCGCCGACCGCTGCGCAGAACACGGCCCGGGCCCAGGGGTGCCCAGTCGCCCGGGACATCGACACGCCCCGGTACCGAATCAGCAGTCACCGAATCCTTCTACACCCGCGCCCGCTACGCCCCGTTCCGCTCCCCGGCGCGGCCCCGGGCCTGGTAGCCTCGTACCGCTCCGCACAGCGTTTGCCGCCGCCGCCGCCGCCACCACCACGACCCAATCTCTGCGCGGTTTACAGCGGGCTCCGGGGCGGGTCGGAAGACCGGACTTCCGCCCAGCGGAAGGGGCGGGGAGAGGCGTGGTCCTCGGGAGGAAGGGGCGGGGCGGAGCGGGGCCGGGAGGGAGCTTGCGCCAGTTTTCCCTTCAGACAGGTAATTTTAAACTCAGACGTGTTGAGTGTAATCGTTCTGTCCTGCAAACCTGTACTAGCAAAAATTAAATAAAGTAAATAAGTTCAGGTCAGCAATGAGAACCCTGACGTAGTCAACAGAGCACGTTCTATTTGCTAGGTCTTTTGTTTCTTTTTGGTAGCGCCAGGGATCAAACCCAAGGCCTTGCCTCTCTCTGCAGAGCGACATCCCCGCCCCCGCACTAGGGCTTCCGAATGCTTTGCAGGTTTATCGCAATCCTCACGGCCCGCAGGGGGGGGGACACTGTCACCAACCCTACTTTTCACGAGAGGTGGCTGACGTTGATCCCGCTTGCACAAAGCCATTTGACTGCAGAGCACTCATTCCTCTGCACCCACAAGGCCGGTAGCCCCCTCCCTTCTCTCAGACCAGGGTGATAGGTGCCCAGAGAACTGGAAACTCAGGGAAGGGTCTAAGCATCACAAAGTAGATTGGGTGATTCTGCTCCATCTGTACGCGGCCTCCTCATCTTCTAAGACGCCCAGGTCCCCCCTGCCTTGGCCAGCAGCCTTGTCTACCTGAATGCAGTGGCTGGTGCCCGACCAGTCACACGGCGTGCTAAGACTGAGATGATTTAATTCTTTCTCTGTCACCCCACTGAAACTTCCTGTTAGTCAAAGACACTCGGTGCCATCACCCAATGATTAAACGGGTCAGGTCGTTTGGTCTAAACACCCTGCAGGATCTGACTGTCTTCCACATCATCGTTGCCATCTGTACTTGGTTGTGTCCAGCATCAGGGAGCTCTCTGCTTCTCTTCAAAGCCCACATCTGTAACCCCCGCTATTCAGGAGGCTGAGATAGGAGGATCTCAAATGTGAGGCCATCTTGGACAATTTATCGAGGCACTGCCTTGAAATAAAATTTAAAAGGGTCTGGGGGTGTAGCTCAGTGGTGGGGTGCTTGCCCAGAATGTACAAGGCTCTGTCCTCGATCTCTGGCACCATGGAAACGAAGAAAGAAAGGAGAGAGCTTCATGCCAGCTCCCAAGTCCATTCCTGGCAGGTAGGAAGTTCTTCCTGGGGTAACAGCTCTCCTGGTTCTAAGCCACGGGACCACACAGAACAGACCTCAGCTCCTGTGCTATAAAGCTAGACCTAATGCCGCCGTCCCCTTCGTTAACCAGACAGTTACACATAACCTAATTTGGTGGCTCTCCTTTTCCTGCTGCTGGCACATCAGAGGGATCCCATCCTCCCATCCGTGACCCATAACAGTGCTAGGTGGCAGGAATAAGCCTGCCCTGGCCCTCAAAACTATCCAGATTTTTCTGGGGCACATTGCTTGGAAATTTCTCCAAATAAATCTGCTTTACCGTATTCTGCCTCATGGAGCCTGCCCTGGAGTCCAGCCTGCCTTCCTTGGAAGAACCCAAAGGAAAGGTAAAAGGGCTCTGTGGGGTTTGACCCACATTTCTCCTCAGTACTGAAATTCAGCCTTAGCAATTTTTTTTTTCCTTTTCTGGTAGTACTGGGGATTAATTCCAGGCCTTGATCCAGCACTGAGGCACACCTCAGCCCTCCCTCACATTTTTTCTTTTTAAGGCATGGTCTAAATTACCCTAACTTGTGATTGTCCTGTTTCAGATCCCCAAGCAGCTGGGGTGACAGGCATGTGGCACTGTACCTATCCTACAGTTATATGGTGATGCCATCAAGAGCTTTTTCAACTTGAGTTCATATTTTTCATTATTCAGGGCAGCAATGATAAACTTTGAGCTGGCTCTATCTGCTTACACAACTGTCTCATTTCCTATGACAGTGACCTGCATCTTAGTCACTACATGTCTCACCATCTAGCATGAAACTGGAATCTAGTGCTGCTTCAAGTTTTGTTTGATGAACAGTCCTCTGACTCCATCAGAAATGACTCCTTTGACTCTTATTTCTTTTCTTTTTTTTTTGGTACTGGGGATTGAACTCATGACTTTGCACTTGCAAGGTAGGTGCTTATGCCACTGAGCTAAATCCTCAGCCCTGTTGACTCTTATTTCTTAAAATTTATTTTTCATATAATTTAGATAAATATAATATGCAATTAAATTTATACTACACTTCACAAATACCAATATTTATATTTTATTTAAAAGCTTCCAAAGCCAAGTGCAGTAGCTCATGCCTATAATTCCAGCACTCATGAGACTGAAGCAGGAGGGTCACAAATTCAAGCCCAGTCTGGGCAATTTAGTAGCTTAGAGAAACTGTGCCTCAAAACAAAAATAAAAAAGGCTGATGTAGCTCGGGGGTAGATCCTTGTCTCCAATATCCGATACAGACAGGAAAAAAAAGGTTTCTAAAAGCTGCACGTGGTGGGACACACTACTCAAGAGTCCAAGGCAGGAGGATTACAATTTTAGGGCCAGCCTAGGCAATTCAGTGAACCTCTGTCTCAAAATAAAACAATTAAATTACAAAAGGGCTGAGCCTGGTGGCACACAGTTGTAATCCCAACACAAGGAGGTTGACACAGAGGTATCATGATTCCCAGGCCAGGTTGATGCAAGGGGGATCATGAGTTCCAGGGCAGCCTGGGCTACAGAGCAAGACCTTGTCTTAAAAAATTGAAGCAGGCCAAGTGTGGTGGCACACCCTAGAAGCCCAGCACTAAGGAGGCTGAGGCAGGAGAAACCCCTGAGTTAAATGTAGCCTGGGCTACAAAATGAGTTCAAGGTAAGCCTGAACTGCATACCAAAACACCGTGTCAAAACCAAACAGAGGAGAGAGAGAGAGAGAGACAGAGAGAGAGAGAAGGAGAGAGAGAGAGGAGAAAAGATAAAGAGGTCAAAACAAACCAAAAAGGTGGAGTGCAATGGTGGAGTACCCTCAAGTTGGCCCCCTAGTAGCAAAATAAACACAAAAAGAAAAAAATTTTTTAAATGTTCAAAAAACAAACCCACATCCTGAGTTTGATTCTGATACCCAAAACAAAAAAATAAACAAATCCAAAAATCACTCACACAGGTCCTTTCTATCTGGCAGAGAGAACCTAAACCCCAGACTCTGAAATGGACTGGATCTCTATTCTAGGTGGGGAAGGGAGGAGACTGTCTAGGTACTGCACCTGCCATGGTGCTACAGCACTCAGGAGTTGTACCCTCACACTCAGCAGCACTGCAGCTTCACATGATTCACTGTATGCACAAGAATCAGCCAGGCGTGGTGGTGCACAGTCGTCCCAGCATCTTGGAGTCTGAAGCTGAAGGATCTTCTCAAGTTTGAGACCGACCTGGGTTACATAGCAAGTTTTGTCTCAAAAAGAAAACCAAAAACAAGCCATGGATCACACCTGTGCCACTCACTGGTCCCATGGGTTAGGGTTAGAGTTAGGGTCGAAGGGAGGCTGCGGCAACCTTGGGTGGCCATGCACAGCGCCAGGTGCAGAGATGCTGCATGTCCTGCTCCTGGCCTCTGCTTCTTCCATCCCCTCCCCAAGACCATATACCCTCTTTCCCACCATTCCTGTATTTGCTCATTCATACATGAATTAAAAAAAAAAAAAACCTTCTGTGGTCCCGAGGATCCCTGGACCACACCCTTGCATGACAGGCAAATGTTCTACCATAAGTCACATCTGATGCCTCTGTTTTTTGATTTTTAAGTACAGCTGGTTTTTCTAATTTTACCGTAAGTGACATCTGGCCAGGGAATACCTGGCACATTCTTAAAACCACAGCAGCAAGCAGGAGGCTTGGCCCACAGTGGTCCAGGCTCACAGTGGGAGGCAGAGGTCTCACCCTCCAGAAGAGGTGAGCTCCAGGGGACACTGGGAGCTGCCCAAGGCCGTCTCCTGACTCCATTTCATGGGCCCAGTGCTTCCAAGAGAAACACACAGCTTCAGGAAGTACACCTCACTGTGACTTTCCAGCTGGGTGCCTGTCCCCTCATGGTGAGAACTCAGAGCAGGAACTGTGTGCTTTACGCCTGGCCCTAACCTGTCCTGTGAGCTCCGTGCCACTGTTTAAACCCTAGCCTGGTTCACACCTTCCTGGGCCTACTGGACATGTGTCTACGATAATGCAGGGGTACAGCAAGGACTGAGCTCTGTGATTATCAAATTTTTCTTTGGTTATCATAACACTAATGCTGAATTCTTGGGAAAAAAACAGTAATTCACTGAGTACTGACTCTGTCCTGACACTGTACTATCCCAGAAGTATTGTGTGTTAACCGACTGTGTCACCGGAGCCACTTCCTAAGTGCTTTGATGTATATCTCATTTTATAAATGAGTCCACTGATGCTCTGAGAGATTGAGGTCAAATGACTTATTCAAGGTTGCTCCTTAATCCGAGGTGGCCAGCAATTAGGCCCCCAGATCAGACTCTGGGGCCTGCATCCTTAACCCCTGTGTTCTACTGCTGCCAGGAACAGCTGGGAAAGGGTAATGGGGGTTTGCACATGAGCAGCAACTCAAAATCCATGCAGGTTCACAGGCTTGTGCCTCAGCTGCGCTGTGACCAATGGAACCAGAGAGGAGAGACCTCCTATTCTGACATTGAGCTCAGAAGGCTGGGAATGTTTACCCAGTAGGGGAAAATTGAGACTTAGATACTAATTGTAGAAAATATAACAATTATCCACAAGGACACCGGATTATGTATTTCTACCTATCTTCATAAATTGGCTAACCCCCACCAGTTAGACCTGAGAGTGGAAAACTGTGTCTCACAGTGGAATTGGGAGAAACACACAAGTGCCCTTGGGACCCAAGAAAACATCTGTGGACTCAATTTTCAAAATTTGTTACTTTTTGGGGACTGTTTTATACTAATGTGATTTTAAATCTATGTAAAAGTTGGCATTAAAATGACACTTGGCAGGGCTGGGGATGTGGCTCAACGGTATTGCACTTACCTAGCAAGTATAGGGCCCTAGATTTGATCACTAGCACCGCCAAAAATAAATAGTAAAAAGTAATCATATATACCTAGTACCCCACAATTTGATTTTATTACAGAGAAATCACAGATCCTACAAAATCTAAGGATAATTTAAATAGTCCTGAGACAGCAGAGTGCCTCAGAATTTTTCTTTCTCCTTCTTTCTCTCACCTTTTTTTCTTTTTGTACTGGGGATCAAACTCACAATCTTGTGCTTGCCAGGGAGGCACTTATGCTGCTGAGCTAAATCCTCGGCCCTTTTTTTTTGATAGGGTCTTGCTGTGTACTTTATAGGCTGCCTTGAACTGGCAGCGATCCTCTTGCTTCAGCTTCTGAAATGCTGGAATTGCAGGCAGGTACCACTACATTAGGTTCTCAGGTCTTTTTTAACCTGGAGATTCTCAGAGGTGCTGGATTACAGAACTTTGGACTTGCACTTGCATTCTGAATTGGGTTTCCACAGCCCCACTGCGACTCCCAGAAAGGCTCTCCACCAGGGAAAAATTGCTGTTTATGTTAAACAATCAAGCAAGGTGATCTGCTTAGGCTTTGAACCCCAAAGGCAGCAGGGTGCACAGAAACCAGCACTTTGTTCCGTATAATTACACTCCCTAGGCCATGCTCCTAGGCCATGCTCCTAAGCTTCCCTTCAGCGGCTGCCTGTCTGTAGGAAAAGAGGGCACGGGACTGGATTAGAACTCAGTTCTGCAGCTGGGTGTTGCCAACGTTTCTGGGCAAGCACACTTTTCTTCAACGCCCCTTCCCTATTTACTTCAGAAGGCCGTATGAAATAAAGGAGTGAAATATCTAGAAGAGTTAATGCCATCTAACACATACAAGGTTTATTCTCATCTCTGGCCTCTCCCACTGCAGCTGAAACAAATGTACCATATTGACAACAGTCTTGGCCCCAGAGAGGTGAACATAGCTGACAGCTCTCAGCCCTGACTCCCTTCTAAAGTCAAACAGAAATAATTGGGGAAGATCTGCAGCTTTGGGTCATAGTTACTTTTCCACTCTTGTCACTGATATAAAAAGAGCTGACTATATTTAGCGCCTCTTATTTGGTGTTCTTTCCCTGAATCAGATGGAAACTGTTTCTTCCTACCCTACCCTTCTTCCCATGTTGAGAGTTCCCCAAAGGCAAAGTTCACTTCCCTTTTTGGCCACACAGCTCTCTCTAAACCGTCCTTCCCTCACTACCCACCGCACCCAGGAGAGAATAGAAATCTCCAAGGATGGGAACCTTGTCTTTGGGTTCTCTTTTCACACCTCAAGTAAGATTACTCACTGCGGGTGGGGGGACTCCAAGGGACTGAAGCATTCAATAAGGTCAAAAATAGATTTACAGTGACGCAGATACCTTCTAATTAACAGATCTCCTTAGGTGGTTTGTGCATCAGACAATGGGACTTTAGTGGTGATAAGAAAGTCAGAGGATCGAGGAACTTGTATACTGATTTTGCCACCTCCTCGCTGGGTGCCTGCGCTTTACTAACCTTGCTAGGCCACACGTGGTAGTTTGGCAAATGGGTTCAAGTCCTAGGCTTGCGAGCACGGAACAAGAACAGAGGCTAAGTCCTTCCCCGGAGCCGTGCAGGCTTACTGAGGGGCCGTCGCGGAGGAAAAGGAGCCGCGAGCGCGAGGAGCTGGGGGAGCCTGGTACCTGGAGGCCGAGGCGCAGCGATATTCAGGCCCAGCTGGTGCACACCTTCCCAGAGGCCAAGGCCATCCAGGGGTCCGCTGAAGAAGACCGGCGACCTTAAACTCTCACAGAGTACCCGGGATGGTAACGGTCCTTAACTGCAGCTCATAACGGCTCCTCTGAGGCCCGGGGAGAGGAAGGGGCGGGCTGAAGACAACAGACTTTGGACCCTCCACACCTCTAACCCGAGGCAAGCACATACTACAACTCCCAGCAAGCTGCGGGGCTGGGGGCATCTTCCCGTAAAGGTGGGCCGCACACGGTGCTTCTGGGAGTCTGCCTGGCCTCATAGCCTTCTGGGTATTGTAGTCCATCTTTTTCGGGTTTTCAGGAATGAATGGGTCTTTTTGCTCTAGAAAACTACAACACCCAGAATACAGCGCAAGTAGCGCTGGTCCAATAGGAGCGCCCCTTGTATCGGGGCGCGGAGCCCGGCGCTGGCAGCTCAAGATGGCGGACGAGAGTGAGACAGCAGTGAAACCGCCGGCACCTCCGCGGCCGCAGATGATGGAAGGCAATGGGAATAGCCACGAGCACTGCAGTGATTGTGAGAACGAGGAGGACAACAGCTACATCCGGGGGTAACGAGATCCTTGGATTCCGCTCTCCATCCAGTCTTCCACAGCCTGGGTTTCGGGGTGCGGGGAAGTCACCGAGAGCTTAGTTTAGCCCCACCCCCGTATTCTTATTGGCTAAGACATTAGGATCCTGCTCAGCGATTGGTTAGTGCCTTTGTCATTTACCAAGGGGGGGTGCTTGGTATTTTAAGGGCCGGAGACATTCAATACTTTTATTATATAGAAGTTCTTATGTGTGATGTTCAACTCGTATTCTTCAGGTCTGTTTGGGGAAAGAGCATGTTGAACGATGGTTTTTGGTGGCACTACACGGGCAATCTAGTAACTACAGTCCAGGAGAACGTTACATACGGAGGTGTTGTATGAACAACGTGACTAGCAATAAATGAGTAATAAAACATTTCCCTGTAGTTTACTTTCAGTAAGGAGATTCACTAGGCTATACAAACCATGTGTGTAATTATGTTGTAAAGTATCACAGAGAATCCCAAAATACAAGCTCACCTTATAAACAGTGTAATTAACTGAATGATAATGTTTTGGTTTATGCATTGTTGCTTCAAATAATCCATAAGTTTCTTGAACAATATGTAATTAGGTCTTAGCATCTTCTTCTGTTAACTTTGCGAAACCTTCGAGAAGTTGATCGATGCTTCTTGGACAGCATTTAATACTTGTGATTATAATACTGTTTCTCTTGCACTTTAGGTACTTGCTATTAGAAATGCCTTGGAGTGTTATTTTTTTTCCAAGTCCCTGTTAGCTTTTGTAAGCCACAGTTTAACATTCATCCTCATATTGTTCCTATCTAGTGCTCTCTCTCTCTCTCTTGCTCCCTGTCTGTGCTTACATGTATATTTTTAAACTGAAAGCCATGAGTTACTGAACTTGTGGCAGTCTGATTGTTATAAGCACCTTGTTGCTGGCACTAACTGCTAACTCAGCCTCCCCCAACTCTAGGTAAAGAAGAGGTAAAGGTAGAACATTGAAGTTTTTGGATAAACTCTTTTATTTTTTATTCTGCTACCTTGTAGAGATGGGAAAGAAAAGGATTACTTAGGTGGTTAATAATCTGCTGTGGTCAGTCTTAAAGGATCTAGCATATTCTTCAACTGGGATGAAAAATCACAAGAATGTAGCAGAAATAGGAAGCTTACCATATTTGGTATTTATGACTGTTCTAACTCAACAGATACAGTGTAACAGAAGCCATATTTTGAAGTTCATTATTCCTAAGAAGAGAGAGTTGAGAAAGAGGAAGTAGCAATTTGTAGAAGGGAAAGGCAGCCCACTGGAGTAGATACACACATCATAGATGAGAATTGTTGAAGGTGAAAGTCATTTCAGAAGTGAAAGTATGGCTTTTTTTTTTTTTTTTGCTCTTTATGTAATTACTTTTATTTTTCTCTCCTAAACTATTGGCCTGATTAATGTCTGTGGTTCTTTAATAGGTTTTATTCCCTGTGATTTGTGAATTACTTTGCAAAACTGCCATGGGACGTGGTGTGACTCAGTGGTAGAGTATGCTCTTAGCATGTGGAGGGGCTGGGATCTGCTCAGTGGTCCTGGGTTTGAGCCTCAGCACTATAAAAGCAAAGCAAACAAAAAAGAAAAGACAGTTATCAGAAAGTTCTTTGTAGTACAACAATAAAGTGAAAACCAAAATTCAAAGCAAAACAAAGCCTTGGAAGTAGTTTGTTGTTATTGCACAAGATTATGCTTAGGATGAACCTGTCACACCTACAGGGCTATGAACAGGAGTTTGGAGGTGACAGGAGGAAAGCAGAGCCCAGTCTGAAGGAGAGAGTCTGATTCTGGGATAGGATCGACATTTTCTCACTCACTTTCAAAGGAACCGTTTTGGGAAGAAGCAGTGTGGCACTTTGAGAAGAGTCTGGACCCTGGTTTCAAGGCCTTGTTCTGACACTTGTTAGTCCTGTGACTTTGGGAAAGTGACTTAACCTAAAGTCACTGTACAGATTAAATGAGAGAAGCATCTGGAATACAGCTTCCCCTCCTGTTCTTTCTTCCAGTTTTCTGTAATCTTCCCCAGCCTGCCCTCTGCTCTTATCACATACTGTATCTTTTTTTGGGGAGGCTCAGTGTAAGAGTCCTATGTCAGTCCGGGTTGTGAGTGCATGCCAGCATGCCCAGTGCTTTGGTCTAATGTTTTTCTGTGAGTTATTTTAGAACATGCACTCACACTTGCCAGCATGCATAAGATCCTGGGTTTGAGCCCCACTACTGCGAAGGAAGCAAACATACTCAACAGAGGAAAAGAGGTCGACATTTGCTCTCTAGTTTACTTGCTTGACATATATTACCTTGAACAGTTGAGAGGGAAGATAATCTTCCTGCTGCATCCCTCTACAGTTTTTGACTTGTGTGTATGGTTTAATTTGCCTTTTCCCTGCTGTGGTCCTTTAAGACTGGGTATGGAGGTATTTCAGAGCCACCTCACATTCTCAGGACTCTGAGTGCTGTTACAGGATGCACTGCCACGCCTGGCTCAGTTTTCCTTTTGGGGGTGCAGTATGAGAGAGGGAGGCCTGGCCTCACAGACTGGGCAACTGCTGTGCCACAGCGCTACGTCTTCTGCATCCCTACTTTTTTTTATTTAGGGTTATGATTTTCCAAGAAGTGTTGCTTAGGAATAATCCTCAAGATGTTGCAGTGGATTTTAATTTTAATTTTAGGTTTGGTAGCTCTGGAAGGAGAAAGCATTAGACCGTTGTTCCTCGCCAGCTTTGGGACTCATTCTGCAGTGTTGTAGAAGAGGGTATAGTGCTGCCAGGGGTGGGCCAGGAGCCCCTTGCCCAGGCAGTCTCTTCTCCATCCCACTCACCTCCTCCATGGAGCATCTTGGTATTGTTTTTTTCTAGTACTGGGGAAGGAACCCAAGATCTTCTCAGTCAGCTACATCCCCAGCCCTGTTTTCATTTTTTTTTATTTTGAGGCAAGTTCTCATTAAGTGGCTGAATTGCTCAGGCTGGGCTTGAACTTGGTGATCCACCTGTATCAGCCTCTTGGAGTGCTGGGCTACACTCTCCATAACCTGTGTTCTTAGAAGACTCATTCCCGGAGCTGGAGATATGGCTCAGTGGTAGAGTGCTTGCCTAGCATGCACAAGGCCCTGAGTTCAATCCCCAGTACAACCAAAAAAAAAAAAAAAAGTCTCATTTCCCATTTGTGAATATCCTCACCTATTCACTGTCTTTGAAGACATATAATTCCGTTTGTTTGTTTGTTTTTGCAGGGGTGGAGACCAGGGATTGAACTCATGACCTCACATTTGCCAAGCAGGCACTTATGCTGCTGAGCTAAACTCCCAGCCCTAAGACATATAATTCTGAATGTGAATTCCATAAGGCTGCCCTTTCTTGCTTTTGTTTTCTTCAGATTCTCCAAGAGTGGTTATTTGATGACTGTGACCACAGTAACCACATTCAGCCTTTGGAAAGGAGAAATTTTCTTTGATCCTTTTTTCTTCATTTCTGCCTTAAGCTTTTGGTTTTTCAAAACTAGTTCAAAGCAGAGATGAAAAGAGAAACTTCATCACTGATATCAAATAAGTGTTCTAATTTTGTTTCCCAATTAAGTGGCAATTAAAAAAGAAACTAATCAAGAGCTGCTTCAAAGAGAAGAGACTGGAAGGCAGAAACTGAGCTTGTCTCAGGGAGCTACTGCTCGCGGCAGCCAGTTCCACTGATTTCCTCGCTGTTAACTGACTTGTGCAGCTTTCCTGAGCGGGCTGCTGGCCCTCTCCCTTTGAGTCTCAAGTTGTAACTTCAGAGCATCTTCTTCAGCTCCTTCTAGTTCTTAAAATCTGGTGTTTCTACTCCTTAAGCCTGTCTTCTGATTCCTCAAAGGTGTCCTTGGGCTGGCTGCACAGAAAATACAGGGCTCCCTATTGTGAACTGTGCTCAGATTCCTCAGTCAGGTCAGTCCTTGCTTCCCATGTTTCCAGTGATAGTGACAGAGGCAGCTGCAGCTTGGGAACTGTGCCCTCCCACTGCTCCCATTGTGGTCTGGGTAGGCTCATCCCTGATCCCACTCAGAGAGGTGTAGTTTCTGTGATGAGGTTTGGGATTTGCATCCCCTGCCCTCGCTCTCTAGGCAAGCAGCCCCCAGCTCTCCTTCAACATCTTGGGGGCCCCATCTTGGACTTGCTGGATGTCCTCCCTGCTGAGTTGCCTTCTGCATCCCTCCTGAAGCTGTGGTAGTGTGAGTCCTGGTTCCGGTTCTGTCCAGCAGCCTGTGGGGATGGAGGCCCCTCAAGCTCCTCCACAGAGCAGCACCTGCCAGGATGTACTGTGGCTGCCAGCATTCAGTCATTGCTCAGAAAATGATGTCTATGTATTTATTTGTTTGCTTATTTGTTTATTTTTGCAGTACTGGGATTAAACTTCTCATTGAGCTACATCCCCAGCCCAAGGTCTTGCTGAGTCACCAAGTTGCCCAGGCTGGGCTTGAATTCATGTTCTTCTGCCTCAGTCTCCCGGTGTGTTGTGGTACAGACCTGCCCAACCAGGCCCAATGAAAAGTACCGATTGTGCTCTGTGAAGAGCATTTCATTTGACCTTGGAGTCGCCAGCCCACAGTCCAGACTGAATTTCCATATGTGTCCCTTTCCCATCAGCTACAGCACTGCTCTTGTCAGCACTGCAAACCTGTGGCCCACCTGACAGGATGCCAAGGCGGGCAGCAGGTGCTGGCCAGAGCGTCTGCAGCCTCTGGCACAGGCCGCCATGCTTTCTGTGGGCTTCCCAGGTGGCTCAGGTAGCAGAACTGCAGTGCCTTCATCTTCCCCACATTAAGGGTTCACCACAGGCTTTTTTTTTTTTTTTTTAATCTAAATAGTGATTGGTGAGAATGTGCAGGTTTGAGGTATTGGGTCAAGTGGTCATGAGCCACAGCGTTTAGAAGACAGGCAGCTGGGCTGGTTCCCTAGTGTGGCTTCCTGCTGCTGTCCTGGGAATATCCCTTCCTTCTGGGCTTTTCGGTTTTCTGAGGAGTAGTGGGATCCCTATTGACTGTCTGCCTCAAAAGTAAATGGTTTTGCCAAAGGAAATCTGATGTCTAGAAGTGGAATTAGAAATTGGGATTTATTTTAATGAGTTTCTCTGGAAAATTCAAATTTTTAACACCAAGATTTTTCTCCTCTTTTTTGAGACAAGATCTCACTGTAGTTCAGACTAGTTTTGCACTCACTATGTAGCCCATGCTGGCTTGAACTTGGACCAAGTCCTGCCTCAGCCTCTCCAATGTGGAGATTACATGTGTGTGCCACGACAGCAGGTTTAACACAAGTAACAGTGTTTAAAAGTTAAAAACAAGAGACTAGAAGTTGTAGGTTTTATTTTTTCCACTTTCCTTTGATCCTGTACATCTGTGGTCTGTTCAAGGTATTGACACATTCAAAATAGTTATAGTAGAGCCTTTTTGCTTTAGCTCTTCTAGGAATAGGACAGATTTGAGGAGGGAGAAGACAGGAAGGAATTTGAGCTCTGGAGCATGGCAGGCAGATTGCAGGTACAAGGCCAGCCTGGGCTACACTGCAGAGTTCAAGGCTGGATTGGACTACACAGAGAGCTGGTTTCAAGGAAAAAGAAATTTGACACCCCCAACGCAGCCCCTACTCTAGCTGTCCAGAGGTTGAACCCAGGGAGTGAGAAGCAACATCACCAGCACCATTTACTTATTTTGAGATCAGGTCTTGCTGAGTTGCCCAGGCTGACAGCCTCAGTAGCTGGGGTCATTAAGTATCCAGAAAGTCAGTAATTTCAAATCTCAGGCAGCAGCCCAGGAGAGCACGGCATCTCCCCTCTTTTCTGAGAGTATGAATACAGCTGTCCTGTGCAGACAGAAGTAAAGATCTGTGCTGATCTCCTTGGGGCTGAGCTTTTCAGAGTTTTGTTTTAGGCTCATAGGCCTAGAAAGTATCCTTCAAGCATGTAATAATTAAACCATGGTTGTGTGCTGAGTACCAGTGGAAGGGTTCAGAGAAACAGTTGTATAAGATGTGGTCTCTGCTCTCAAATGGATTTTATTTTTAGTATTGGGTCTAGTACTGAGCTTTTTTCTAGGCCAATTTTAAGTGTGTGTGTGTGTGTGTATAATTTTTTTTTTTTTTTTAAACCAGGGATTGAACTCATGACCTCGCGCCTGCCAGGGAGGCGCTTGTGCCGCTGAGCTAAATCCCCAACATAATTGTATTTATATTTTGAGGTATCTTACTAAATTGCCCTGGCCAATGTGAATTTGTGGTCATCCTGTCTCAGCCGTCCAAGTAGCTGGTATTGCAGGCATGGGATGTCGGTGCACACGGGTTTGTTATTGAGAGTGTACCCTGGGCCTGGCAGCAGGCAGAGCTCCTCCACTGAGTTACATCCCTATTAGGTTTTTTGCTGCAGTGGAGGGGCCTTCATTGTGGGCAGGGGGGGGCCTTCATTGTGGGCATGGGGGGCTGCTGGAGACTGCAAGGCCCCTCAAAAGGGAGCTGGAAGGGTTTTTATGCAGTTGCCTGGGGGTGGGGCCTGTGGATGGTCGTAGAGTCTGGGGATTGGAGAGGGCTCCACACAAAAGAAAAGGGAGCAGGAGGTTTTTTCTGGAACTAGGAGAACAGCACAGAAGTTGCTTCTGGAGAGAAAAGTTGTCTCTGGACTGGCGCCCAGGTGGGCTGATGTCATGGTGGAGATAGCTGAGCCCCAGGCTGGCAGAATCTTATTGATCCCCAGCCTTGCTGCTTGTTTCCAGCTTTTTATTGTTACTTTTTTTTGGTATTACACAAAACAGGCTGCCCTGGAACTCTTGACCTCCCGCCTCAGCCACCCGAGTTCTAGGAATACAGGTGTGCACTACCACTCAGCTCCTTTCTCTTATTTTGAGATGGGGAGGACTTGGGGCATTTTCTGGGCTGGCCTCAAACTCGTGACCCTCTGCGTCAGCGCTGCATACCCCCTGAAGGAGAGCTAGAAGCTAGGGGCAGCCTTCTGAGTTGCAGCGCTGCTTGTGCCACATGGGGAGATGCCAGTCCAGGTGATGCCATGATCTGCTTCTGCCTGGCATGGTAGTGGTGGACACTATCATCCTAGTGCTCGGGAGGCTGAGGTGGGAGGACACTGAGTTCAGAACCAGCCTGGAACACAGAGTGAGACCCTGTCTGGAAAAACCGAAGCAGGAACAGTCTTCCAGCTTTGGAAGCTTCTTGAAGGGCAAGGGGCACAGCCAGCATTTGGGAGGGTGTGGAGATGCGAGGCTGTCCCCAGGGCCTGGTTGTTAGTTGGTGGCCACTGCCTCTCCTGCGCAGGTTTCCTCCTGCGCTGTAACAGGCTGACCCAGGCTCTGAGCCCTTCCTGCTTGCCGGTCTGGGCCCTGCCCACACCGCACTGATTGATTTCATGCCTGGGTCTTGCCTGCGACTATGCATCCACCGCGGCCCACCATGGTGCTGATGTTGGAACTTAGAATCATGGGCCTTTTTTTCGTGTGGTGCATAGGACCCCTCTGTTGCAGCCTCTGTTCTGAGAGGAGGCTGAGCTTGAACTTGGGAGCCTCTTGATTCAGGCTTTTTTTTCCCTTAATTTTTTCTTTTCAGTACCGGGAATCAAACTCATAACCTTGTGCTTACCAGGCAGGCACTTGTGCTGCTGACTAAACCCCGCCCCCCTCTTTTTTAAAGGAAGATTTATGTAGCTTACAGTTTTTGGATTTGCAGTCCACACTCAGCTGATTGGTGATTGGTTACCATTTTCATTGGTCCTGAATCTGTCACTACTCATTTGTCTATGTTTGCTGGGTTGGTCATTAGTAACTTGAGCTGATCAATTTGTATTAGAGTGCAAATTTCAAAATTTCCCAAGAAAAATTTCACCTCATCTTGTGCTCTTTGTTTTGTTTTTGGTTTTGTATTTTTTTGAGACTTGCTTGCTATATAGCCTTTCTATATAGTCCAGGTCTTGCTTTATAGATCTTGCTATATAGTCCAGGCTGGCTTTGAACTCCCTGTATAGCTGAGGGTGGCTTTGAACTTGTGGTGATCCTCCTGCCTCAGCCTTCAGAGTGCTGGATTACAGGTGTGCACCACCATGCCCTGCTTGCTTTTTATTTTGGAATCAAATAGAACAAATTAACTTGTACTGTGGGCTCTGGTTCTGGCCAACCTCTGAAGACTATCAGGGTGACTGGCTGGGATCTCTGAGAGGCTGTGTTGCTATGTGCTGAGTTCTGGGATGCTCACTAGCAGCTTTAAGACACTCTACTCTTCCCTCTCCTTTTCTTCCCTCCTCTCCTGTCTTGTCCTCTCCTGTCTGCTCCTCTTCTTTTCTATCTCTGTAGAGACAGATGTCTCACTGTGTTGCTCAGGCTGGCCTGACCTAGGCTTGAGGGGTCCTCTTGCCTTAGTCTTCTGAGTGCTGTGACTACAGGCACATATAACCTTAGGTCTCTTTTAAAAAAGATGCAAAAGGCTGGGGATATGGCTCAGTGGCACAGCACCTGCCTGGCAAGGGCAAGGTCATAAGTTCAGTCTCCAAAAAAAAAAGAGAAAAGGTGCAAAAGCCAGGAGTGGTGGTGTACATCTGTAATGCCAGCACTCTAAAAGGCTGCAACAAGAGAAAAACAGAAAAAAATGGCAAAGCCTGGCAAGTTAGTCTGTGCCTGTAGTCACTCAGGAGGCTGAGCCAGGTTCCCACGTGAACTTGGAGCCCAACTTGAGCATCACAAGCATAGCAAGACCTTGTCTCCAGGAAGAGCCAAGTCCTGGTGGACTAACCTGGCTTTGGTGGTGCTTAGCTTTTCTCCAGATCCCAATTGAGGCCGTTCTGTGATCTTAGCTTCCTGGGTTGCCTCTTTTTTTTTTTTTTTTTTCCAGCCTGACCTTGAACTCACTGTCCAAAATGCCTTGCGCTGTTGGTGATCCTCCTGGTGGACCACCATGCCCAGCTCATCAATCTTATTTTTAACCCTTACAACACTGCATGATCCTTGGCCTGAAGTGAGACTCTCTCCTAGTACCGACAGTCACATAGAGTTGTGACAGCTGCTGGTGGTTCTGTGTGTCCTTAGGAAAGAGAAGTTATCTCAGGCTGGGGCCTGTTTCTTGCCAGGGTCCTGGGATTCTCCTGGTTCTCTGGTTTTAAGCAGGTGATTGTTCCCCCTCGAGAGGTCCCAGCCGACCTCCATGTGCCTTGAGCCTCACTAATAGCCCTCGCAGGTTAACGTGGAAGGCCTTACACCGGACCAAGGGAGCCCTAGCCTTTACTAGAGAGAGCTCCCTGGCTTCACCGCCTTTCCCTAGCACCCTAAGTCATATGTGCCAGGAGTAGGAAGGTGTGAAGCTGAAGGCATTTTTAAAAAGTACATGGCAAGTGCTGGAAGAGTGCTTGTTTGCCTTGTGGCAAAAAAAAAAAAAGAAAAGAAAAGAAAAGAAAAGCAGGCTGGATGTGGTAGTGTATACCTGTAATCTCAGAGCTCGGGAAGATTGTGAGTTCAAGGCCATCCCAGAACACACAGCAAGTCTGAGACCAGCCAGAACTACATAGGGAATCCCTGTCCCTAAAACAAATGGGAAAGGAACCTGCAGCAGGTGGGTATGTTCTTGCTTGCTTTAGTGTATAGTAAGTTTACTGAAGGTAACAGCATCAGGAATAGGCAGAAGGTCCAAGCAGGGGTAGAAAGGAAACTCAGTAACTCAGGGTTGGACACCACTTCTCCCACGGCCTCTCTCTGAGGGCAGTAGTCTGCTGACCTTCAATGGGGAGAAAGCAGTGGCTCATACAATGTCCCTGTTCTAGGATTATGGAAACCTGGGTAACCTCAGGGTGGTGTGGCGTTTACAGTTGAGTGAGAGGAAGGGAGTAGCTCAGCTCTTTTGTTTCTAACTGTACTGTTCCCCCTGAGAGCCCTGGTCCCTGGAAATCTTTGACTGAGCTGAGGAAGTCCCATCTTCTAGAGCAGCTTCCAGACAAGTGGGACATGGGCCTCACCTGCTTGAAGCTAGGGAGCCCTCACCTGACTGTGTTCTTGGACCAGGGAGGTGAGCCTGTTCTCTGAAGACACCATGGGCATGGAAGCAGGCTGATGCCTCTGATGTCTGTGAGGCCTCTGGGCCACAGGGCAATAAAGTCCCTTGGCTCATGGTCCCATAAGATCTCCTATGGTTTGGTAAAGTCCTGGCTTGGCTCAGCTCAGCTCAGCAGATGTTGAAGTTGAGTGGGTTAAAATAAGTCAGATTCTTGTGTATGACAAGGAAAGAATCGGCAGGTGTATGCCTCGTGGTGTGTAGTAAGTCTGTTAAAGATTGCATGGTGGCAGCAGGACTGGCAGAAGAGTGAAGAGGGGAAAAGAGGGAAGCAGGTAGTTTTAGATTACCCCTTCCTCACTCTCAGAGATGGAGTCCAGGACTTACTTGCACATGCTTCTGTATCCCTGACTCTAGTGTGGCTGAGGAACCTCTCTCTGCTGCATGGTCTGATTGAAGTCCCTTTAGCACCTGCCCACTCCCGTACGTCCTGCATCCCATCCTGGGCAGGAGCTGCTGGGGCCTTGTGTTGAGGTTTTATCTTCTCAGGACTTGAGTACTGTGCTCAAGTTGATGCTGTCCTCAGACCTGCAGGCCACACTTGGGGGTCTCTCCTGACTGGCCATTGTGGATCCAGGTCACAGGAACATGGGCCTGCCCTCGCCTGTGCTGCCCATGCTTCAGGTCAAGCTGGAGAAATGGGAGACCTAGCGCATTTCGGGAAGGCGGGGCAGAGCTGTGCAGTAATGCAGATAATCTGTGTTGAGTCTGTTTCTCTCGAGAGCCCTCACCCAGCTTTCGGGAGGCCGAGGCCCGTGGCTGTTACCCTTTGAACTCTGGCTGAGGGAAGTGGTAGTGGTGCAGATGCCCTTGGATAGCTTCATTCATCTTGGTGTCACTAGCCCAGCAGTCTACAAAAAACAAGCAGAGAAAGTCATTGAGGGCAGAAGACACTTTGGAGGCAGAGGCCAGGCCTTGCACAGCAGCCACCCCAGGAGTGGGGTAGGGGTGTGGGGTGGGGGTGGTCCAGTAGGAGAGCCGTGCCTGTCGGTGTCCTCCAAATGCCCCTCCAGCGCCCAAGCCTCCAGGCTCTGCTGAAGCCAGTGGGCCTGCACCACAAAAAGCCCTTTGTCCTGTAGCTCGAAGCAGGTGATTTAGTATATGTGCTTCCGGAGCGAGCACAAGCAGACGACTTTAAAACCGTTCATCATTGTTTCCTTTGTCTTGCAGTGGTTTGAGTTCAGCCAATGATACTGGAGCCAAAAAGAAGAAAAAGAAACAAAAGAAGAAGAAAGAAAAAGGCAGCGAGACAGAGTCAGTCCAGGATCAGCCTGTGAAGGTAACAAGGAGGCTGTGTTCTCTGTGGCTGAGTTTCCTGAGCAGAGCGTGTTGGGTAATGTAGAGGCAGCCCCTCCTGATGCCGCTGCAGTGCTGAGCCCTGCTGCCTGCACCGAGGTGAAGAAACTGCTCTCCGTCCCTTAAAGGACACAGCAATTGGGACACCCAGGCACAGTGTGTCCTGCATATGTACAAGGCCAGGCGCTGTGGGTGCAGACGGTAATGGCCCTTGTTCCCAGGGCAGTGTTCTCAGCCCTCTCTGCCTTGGTCCCCACTACTGTATGTAGAAAAGCTCTATGCATTTCTGTTGCTCCTCTTTCTCTCTTTTTTTTTTTTTTGTCTTTTTGAGACAGGGTCTTGCAATGCAGTTCAGGCTGGTCTTGAGTTCACTTTGTAGCCCAGGCTGGTTTCGAACTCGAGATGATCCTCCTGCCTCAGCCTCCCAAGTGCTGGAATTACAGATGTGAGCCACCACGCCTGGCTCCCTCTTTCTCTCCTTTCTCCTCCATTTATGGTACAGGGATTGAACCCAGGGCCTCATAATGGTAGGCAAGTACTCTACCAGTTAGCAACATCCCTAGTCCTTTTTATGTTGAGACAGGATCTTGGGAAGTTACCCAGGCTGATCTGGAATTTGTGATCCTCCTGCCTCAGCCTCCCAGAGTACTGGGATTACATGTGTGTGCTATCACACCTGACTCTCCCTCTTCTGAAGGTAAACCTTTACCCATCTGCAATCATTTTCTCAACTGTTGTGGTCATTGTCATGAAAACCAGAAGTTCCCAGGGTCCTGGAGCAGACAAGCCAAATTGAACTCACAACCTTGTGCTTGCCAGGCAGGCACTGTGCCATTGAGTTGTATCCCTGGCAATAATTTCTATTTCTGATACCAAACCCACTGTGGAAAACGCGTCATGCTTGTTGACCACGGGTTAGCTGCACTTTGCCAGGCTAAACCTCATTGAAACCAGCCCTTAAACTACACTGTCCTGCACACAGGCGGGGGTCGTCGTCACACATGAACAAGGTGATTACCAAGGCTTCTATCATGAATGCTTGCCCAGTTCTTGGCTAGGGGACGTTCATGGGAGGATTGGAGCTCAAGTCTAACTTTGAAATTATTTTATTTTTTAGCAACAGGGTTGGAATTCGGGCCTGTACAACCTGCATCATACTACTGAGTCTTGTCCCAGCAGTACATTTTTACCCAAATGCCACTTACACAGCAACTCTTTTGCTTTCTTCTTTATCAGAGTGGCAGCACTTATTATGGAAGGTATGATTTGTAAAAATAGCATGAAGAGGAAGAAGAAAATCAGCTCTTCCATGTGTCACTGGGCACAGACCAGGGCCTAGCACATGCTCACCAAGCACTCACCCCTGCCCTGTGGCCTAGACCCTGTTCATTTTCCCTGTGGTGGAGTAGAACTGTCCTTACCTTATGCCTGTTGTAAGACCCAGGAGCCACGAATGAGGAGGGAGTTCATAAAGAAAAAATACTCCTGTTTAACAAGTAAGCAAAAAGGTGCTGGAACTCAACATGAAAGACAAAAATTAAAACATTTTTCTCTCTTAGATTAACAGAGATGAAAGTTTGGTACACATAACAGTGAGGGTCTGAGAAACAGATTTTTTTTTCCCCTGTGCTACTCATTGGATTATTTGATATTCTCCATTTAGAGAGCAAGATAATGACACAGTTTATAATTTCAAGCACATATATTGTTTGACCCAGCCAGCCTCTTTCTTAAACTTTACCCTACATAAATACATAACTCAAGGAGCAAACCTGGAAGTACAAGAACACTCACTGCTCCATTGTTGGTAAAAGTAAACAGCAAAACCAGCAGGATGCCTATGAGCAGTCGGCCAGCCTGTGCCTAGAGCACGGCTACTCAGAGGGGCTGCTCTGTGCCCTCTCTTGGCAGAGTTCAAGGCACAGTGGGTTTTGTTTTGAGACAGGGTTTCACTATGCAGTGCAGGCTGGCCTTAAATTCACACTGTAGCCCAGGTTGGCCTTGAGCTCACAGTGATTCCCCTGCCTCAGGCTCCTTTGTGCTGGGATGACAGGCCTGGTGACACAGGGTCTTTTTTTTTTTTTTTCCCAGTACTAGGAATCAAACTCAGGACCTTACGCTTGCCAGGTTGATGCTTATGCTACTGAGCTCTATCCTTGGCCCAACATACTGTCTTTTTAAAGCCAGTGCTATGATCAAATTCAGCCTATCCCTTGCCAAGCACATGCTCTGTGGTTGAGCTATACCCCCATCCCTCTCTAACATAGCATCTTCATCTTGCTAAATTGCTCATGCAAGGCCCAGCATGGTGGTGCACACTTGCACCACCAGCACTTGGGAGGCTGAGGCAGGAAGATCCTGTGAGTTCAAGGCCACCCTGAACTGTATAGTGAGACCCCCATCTCAAAAAAAAAAAGTTAACAACTAACTTGCTCAGGCTGGCCTTGAACTTCGGGCCCTTGTGTCTTAGTCTCCTAAGTAACTGGATTACAGGCATGTACCATAGTGCCTGGTTTAAGACTTGACAATTTTTTGTTTATGTTTTCCTTTCCTGGGGATTGAAGCCAAGGAGTGCTGAGGTATATATGCTTCAGCTCACTCCCTAGGGTTTTTTTGTGTTCTGTTTGTTTTGTTGTTTTACAATGCTGAGGGTTGGACCCAGGACCTTGTACATGCTAGGTAAGTTCTTTACCACTGAGCTATAGCTTTGGCCTCTCCCCTAGCACTTTTAATTTGACACATGGTCTTGCTAAATTGCCCAGGCCAGCTTTGAACTTGTAATCCCCTCCTAGTTTGGCATCCTAAGTACCTGGAATTACAGATGTACACCTCCACACACAGCTAAAACTTAGTTTGTAAAGCACAGGTCGTAGGATATCATATAACCCAGTTTTGGTTTTTGAATAGTGTAAGTAAGCACTTGGAATTTTCATGCAAAAATGTCTGGAATTATATCTGTCTCTTCTTACCTGCTTAGGTTGACTGTGAGTGACAAGAATTGTATTTGAAGCCAGGTGTGCTAGCACATACCTGCTGTCCCAGTACTCGGGAGACTGAGGCAGGAGGATTGCTACAAGTTCGAGGCCAGGATGGGCTACATAGTGAATTAAAGGCCAGTGTGGACTACATAGTAAAACTCTGTTAGAAAAGAAAGAAATTGTATTTGATGAATTAGATTGTTAGAGTTACTTTCTTGTGTGTCTTATACACTTCTGCATTGTTTGAAAATTTGCCCTGAGCATGTGTTATTTTTCTGATCAAACCACAATGGGACTGTTGGTCTTCAGAGGTAGCATACTGGACCTGTGATTGGGACAGGGACCCGCACCCCTTCTTTGAGTTGTGTGCTTCTCTCTCGAGCTCAGTGAGTAAGTAAAGATCTTACTAATACAGTGGGCCTCCCCTCGCCCCCAATTTTGTCTTCCCCAGATGAACTCTTTGCCAGCAGAAAGAATCCAGGAAATACAGAAGGCCATTGAGCTGTTTTCAGTGGGCCAGGGACCTGCCAAAACCATGGAGGAGGCCAGCAAACGAAGCTACCAGTTCTGGGATACACAGCCTGTCCCCAAACTGGGTATGTGTTCGCCCTGGAGAGAGGGAGGCACTTGCCTGCCTACGTGGGCTCCAGTGCTGAGCCACAGGAGATCAGCAGAGGCCTGTAGATCCTTGGTGGTGTGTTTTTTGGGTTTTGTTTTGTTTTGTTTTGTTTTTTGGTCTTTTTAAGACAGGGTCTTGCTATGCAGGTCAGGCTGGCCTTGGGCTCACTTTGTAGCCCAAGCTGGCCTCAAATTTGCAACAATCCTCCTGCCTCAGCTTCCCAAGTGCTGGGATGACAGGAGTGTGCCACCACACCCGGCTTTGGTGGTGGTGTTTAGTGTGGCTAGATTCCCAGAGGTGGATAGGAAACTTGTTCAGAGAGCTAGCTCATCGTTCGCAGCAGCACACACTGCGAGGATGTGACTGCTCTGCGTCCCTCAGTCCGCAGGAAAGAGCAGTGGACCGCTCCTGTGGGACGGGGCTGTCTTCCACTTAGCATTCTAGATGGCCTCCTTCGTCTCGCAGCGTGTGATCCAGGCTGGGTGCGTCCCGGCTCCTACTTCTTCCAGTTGACACACAAAGCGGTGTGACACTGTACTCTGCTCCTGGAATAATAGGGTTCATCAGCAGCCTGGGAACGGTATGCTGGACCCATAAAAGGCTTGTGGAGTTTGGGGTGCCTGTCAGGACTGAGCCGTCACTAAGCCTGAGGGCTCATTTCAGGAAGTGCAAGTGACAGGATGTTTCTGGGCCACTGAGCACTCAATCCTAGTTTCCCGTGTGGCCTGGAGAGTTGCAGAAGTCTGTGTTCTGACGTCCAGTGTAGGCAGCTGTTGGATTGCTGATGTCTGTGCTTTCCACCAGAAACACAGTGAGACCAGGCCGGGCCGGGCTGGGCAGGCCCGACAAGAGATCAGGCAGGGAAGGCAGCCGTGCCCAGGGGTAGTCCCCACAGAGGTTCCTTCTGCTGCATGCAAACAGGTGCCCTTCAGGTCACTGTGGGTTACTATCAGAGGAACCCGAGTCAGAAATGCATCAGCTGCCCCAGATGTCATAGCTAGTGCACTGTGGGTGTCAAGTCTCCCCTTGGGGTTGTCTGGCTGATGGGAAGCTACATCACGAGAGTATTATATGGCATCTCACTAGCCCAGGGTAAGATTAAAATTCACAATTCAAAGTGTAGGTTCCCTTGAGCATTTTTGCTTTTGCATCATTGTAAAGTTGAAAGATCCTAAGCTGGGGACAGTCAGGATGGGAATGGCATGAGAGTGTACAGACCTCCCCACTGCAGACCACCAGCCTATTGAGGCTGAGAGGGGAATGCAGGACCCTGCCAAGGGTGTGCGTGGGCGTGGATGCCAGGGCTCCTGTCCACAGGACCCAGCCAGGCTTCCATAGGTCTCGGGTCCCAGGGCTGCTGTCTCCGGGGCAAGGCACCAGGAAGCAACGCTTTGTCACTGGCATCAGCCCAGGCTTGTAGGCCACTGTGGCAGCTGCCCCACCTTGCAAGTTTGCAGACCACTTTAGGGTTTCGGTAAGCAGATGGTCTTGCTCTGGTCTTCACAGAGTGGGACGAGTAGACTTCTATGCCTCTTCAGGCTCATCACTTCCTGCCTGGACATGGAGAGGTCTGCAGTTTGGTTCTTGGCAGGTTGACAAGCAGGCTGCACAGTTGCTCACGGGCTGCGGCCACTGTGCAGCCGATGGTGGGGACACTGGCAGTGAGGTGGCCTGCAGAAAGTCCTATCTCTGGGATGGGGGCAATGCTGTGTCCTGCAGCTGGCCCTAGTCTTTCCACCTGTTGGAGGCTGTTGCCTGTGAACTCAAGGGTTCTGGTTCACAGTACCCCACCTTCATGGGAGAGTTCTAATTCATTGTTTATCTGTGTGACAGTTGTGTGCCCCAAAGGAACTTGCGTCCCCCTCTCCGGCTCATGACATTCTTTCCCTGTTGTAGAAGAAAGCAGAAATTTGTTGCAGCCTTAGCTTGGCCACCTTGGAGTAGCTGGAAACGGTCACCACAGGGAGGATGAGGGCTCACCCTCGCCTGCTCTGCAGTGGGTGGCAGGGACAAGCTCCACTGCTCCTCTCGTCTCCACTGTCCACTTCCTTGGGCTGATTTTCCGGTCCCTTCACAGATGCACTCAGTGCCTGGTTTGGGGTCTTTGATGTTGGAGGGTAGAGAATTGTAGGGAAAACTGTACAGCAGGAGCCCTGCTGAAAGCCAGGGGTTCCTTAACTCAAGCAAGTTCCAGGCACCTCTGGATACCTGCATTCTTGCTATGCCCTGCAGGGCCACCTGCCACCCCTGCACTGCTGTGGTGCTCGAGAGTCCTGGCCAGTGGAGGGCGGGCAATGGCCCAGAGTGGGACAAACCTAATGGGGCACAGCCTGGGAGGAGCAACTAGAAGCCAGGCTGCAGGACCTAGCAAGTGGTCTAAGTGGAGTGCTTCTTGGCTATGTCTTGCAAGATGAGCTGGCTCTGCTGCTTGGTGTTCCCTGAAACTGCTTTGTGGGCTGCCCTGCCAGAGCTGGTTCTCACAGCAGTGTTGTGGGAAGGCATTGTGTGTCAGCAGCTGACAGCACTCACTGGTGCTCAGTGTGAAATGCAGACCTGAAGATGTCACCTCGCTGTCCATTCCTTGTGGATAAGCCTGCCCCTGAGAGCTCACCCTCTTGGCTTCCTCCATCCAGTTCCCACTGTGCTCCCGGCGCCCACACCCATGGGGATGGGTGAGCTGGCTGGGGAGGGGCCTTCCCAGCAGCTCCCTGCAGGCGGTGACTCAGCCCAAAGGCACTTGTGGCCTCTGAGCACTGAGGGCTGAGTTGGCAAGAGCAGCCCCTGGCCCACACTGCTGGAAGCCAGGCTGACGGGGCCAGGATTGCACTTGGCGCCAGGAAGGAGCCAGCACATTGTGCTTACTGTTGACAGCCTTGTTGGTACTCTTCAGACCCACCGGGGTTGGCAGCCTAGCCATGGCATGACAGCACTCTTCACAGTCCCTGGGAGGCAGGCATCCAGAGGGGAGAGATCAGTAACTGCCACTTGGGAACCCAGGGGAGACTTACTGAGCCCCAAGAATGAGCCTCCTTGGATACAGTGATGGTCCCGAGGTCTCACCATGCACTGGTGCTCAGCTGAGGGACAAAGGGGAGCAGGAGAATGACTGGCCTGCCAAGCACAGAGTGTTTTGGGGCTATGGTCCCCTGGGGACAGGAGGAACTCCCCCTGGTCAAGCTTCAAGCTGAACGCCTCCCTCCCTGGAGCAAGCGAGAGGCTTATGGCTGTGTTCTTTTCCAGGTGAAGTGGTGAACACCCACGGTCCTGTGGAACCTGACAAAGACCACGTCCGCCAGGAGCCCTACACCCTGCCCCAGGGCTTCACCTGGGATGCCTTGGACCTGGGCGACCGGGGAGTGGTGAGTAGGCTGTGGCCTGCATACCCTTCTGAGGGCCTGAGCTGGCCCAGCAGCCACTGTTGCCTGAGGCTGCCTGGGACCCTCTGCAGACAGCGCTAGTCCTGTCAGGGAGGCTGAGAGGACCCAGTCGCTCCTGATGTGGACACCTTTTGTCATCGTTCTTCCTGGATTGAACCCCCAGGCCTTCATACTGAGCTCTGTCTCCAGCCCCAGACATGGTCTTGCTGAGTCATTGAGTTACCCAGCGGGGTGTGTTCTCGGGGTCTGGCCCTCCAGCTTCGGCCTCCTAGAGCGCTGACATGGCAGGCATGTGTTTGCCACCTTGCCAGCGGTCAGTCGGATGCCCCTCTTCACGCACTCTTTTTTTTTTTTTTTCCTTGTCTTCTTGTCCACCAGCTAACTCATAGCTGAGGCTGTCCCTCGGAGTCCCTCCCCGCTTTCCCATGGCCTCCCAGAACACCTTCTTCTGACAGGAGGGATTTGTTTTCCCTGCAAGGAATGATGAAAATGTGAACGGAGGGGCTGGGGATTTAGCTCAGTGGCATAAGTACCTGCCTGGCAAGTGCAAGGTCATGAGTTCAATCCCCGGTACCAAAAAAAAAAAAAAAAAAGGAAAATGTGAACGGAGTTTTTTAGAGTCAGGCCTTGCTGTGCTGCCCAGGTTGTTCACAGGCACTGCCCCCCGGGTGCCCAGCTCTGGCACCTGACTAGTATGCCGCCCCTGCCCCCCCCTTCCTGCCTCAGCCTCCCAAGTGTTAAAACCACACTCGACTCAAGAGCAGATTTTTTTATTATTGATAATTCTGTGGGACAGACCCAGGGCCTCACCACTGTGCTGTACCCCCATCCCAGAGCAGAATGTTTTAATAGTAAATTTGGCCCAGCAGAAAGAGGTGGCTGGGAAGGTAGAAAAGTGTTGAAAGGTCTTTATGTGAGCCAGGAGATAAAAACCAGACATGGTGGGTCCAAGCAATGGCAGCTCTCCCCTAAGCATTTCAAGAGCAACTCATAGAGGCTTCTGCTGTGACAGCCGGCCCGGCTGCCACTGGTTCTGCTTTTGTCTGTGACTGCACCCGCCATTGGCTCAGTTTCCCTGCAGAGCCAGGTGCTTATTCCAAAGTGGCCCCTGCCAGTGGGAGGACAGGGTTTGCGCGTGCAGAGGGAGTGTTCAGTGGCTTGTTCCAAGTTTCTGTAAAGCTGAGAGCCGCAGGGCACCTAGCTGTGCCCCCCCGCCATGAGCAACCCCATTTTTCCACAGCTGAAGGAACTGTACACCCTGCTGAACGAGAACTACGTGGAAGATGACGACAACATGTTCCGATTTGATTACTCCCCAGAGTTCCTTCTGTGGTGAGTGGCGAGGCTTTCTCCCGGGTATTTGGTTGCTTGTTTAATGTAGAAACAGTGGAAAGTCATTTTTTCTTGCTCTGTGAAGGAAGGAGTGGCGTCTGTGGAGGACTGGCCCTGCTCCAGGATAGCGTGTGTGGGGCAAGGTCTGGGGACTGCACCGCCGCATGTAGCCCAGGGTTTCCAAGAGCTCTGTGGAGCGCAGAGTAGGATGTCAGCACCTGTGCCCAGCCAGGAGTTGCTGGAGCTGCGAGGGAGTGCAGTGCTGAACTCCTGTGTCCATAGGTGCCTGGCTTTCAGTGGTGCTAGAACAGGCTCTTACTTCAGACCGCCTGCCCAGGGAGCCTTTTTAGAGCTGACCCACTGCACAGCAGAGTGTCTGCTAGTGGGAAGGGAGGGCAGGAGGGTTTGCAGGCCGCCAGGAGGGTCCCTCTGTGTGTGCTCTCCAGCTCGTGCAGCTGTGTGGCGATGGCTTTGTGTGACTGAGACCTCTGCCTTCCTGGGCCACGTTTCATATCCAGGAAGATGAGGCCAGGCTGGCAGGGGGCAGGAGGATGAGCCAGCAGAGAGACTCCCAACAGCAGCAGGCACATCACAGCTTTAGGGCACAGTGGGCCCAGCCATGAGACCCCGCCCTCTGAGCCTGAGGCCCGCCCTCTAGGCCACACTGGCGGGTCATGCAGATGGTTGAGTGTGATGTCTGCAAAGCAGACCTCAGATGGGGTGGGTGAGCAAAAATGCCTCCGCCTGTGTGTCCAGGAAGTCTCAGCCCCTCATCCTGGGGCAGGCAGGGGCAGGCATGGCATTGGATTGGAATTGTGTGGCTATGGTGCCCAGCGGCCCCCCACTGTCGCACATGTACCATAGTGCAGTCATCTCTTCCAGGGCTTTGCGGCCACCTGGCTGGCTGCCCCAGTGGCACTGTGGGGTTCGAGTGGTCTCAAGTCGGAAACTGGTTGGGTTCATTAGTGCCATCCCAGCAAACATCCACATCTATGACACGTAAGTACAGCAGTGCCCCTGTCACCACTGTCTGTGGAGGGGACCGGCTCTGGCTCCAGCAGAGGATGGGCCCATAAGGGGCTCCTCACCGGGCCACGTGCTGTACTGAGTCCTGGCAGTGCCCATCTACGCCTGCCACCCCACCACAGTCACGGGGTGGGGGCTGTGCTCAGTGCTTCCTGGTGCGCTGTGTCTGGCAGTGCTGGGCAGACTCACCAGGCCCCCACTCTTGCTCTTCCTTCTGCTGGCAGTGCCGCAGCTCTCTGCCTTGGCCTTCTAGTTCAGTGCTGTGGTTTCTTGTGGGGCTTAGATCCCTGGGCACCGTGGAACACCCCTGGCATACCCTGGGTGTTTCTTGTGCTGCTTCCCTGCGAGCTGCAGGGGGACCCTGCCCACTCTTGGGGATGCGTGGGGAGGTGCTGCTGGCCTCTGCTTTCCCTGGGAAGCTGTCTGTTCGGTGGCCATGGAGGGAGTCCTGGGCTGACTGCTGCATGCAGGTGTGGCAAGCGGCACGCCTTCCTGGAGTACTGCCAGTGCTGCAGCTTTGTACCTTTCCTCCCCAACAGAGAGAAGAAGATGGTAGAGATCAACTTCCTGTGTGTCCACAAGAAGCTGCGTTCCAAGAGGGTGGCGCCAGTCCTGATCCGAGAGATAACACGGCGGGTGCACCTGGAGGGCATCTTCCAGGCTGTATACACTGCTGGGGTGGTGCTGCCAAAGCCTGTGGGCACCTGCAGGTAATGGCTCCTCCTGTGGCACACAGTTCTGCAGGACTCATGTCCCAGGAGAGTGTTGGCTCCTGCCCTCACTGCAGGGGCAAGCCACCTGCCGTGGGCTGGGTTTTGTTTTGATTTTTTTTTTTTTTTTGGTACCAGGGATTGAACTCAGGACCTTGCACTTGCCAGGCAGGAGCTTATGCTGCTGAGCTAAATCCCTTGCCCCCCAGGTTTTGTTTTGAAAGATGAGGCTAAATCTGGATTTTTTTATGGTCAATTCTGAATGTTTAAATGGTTGGCACAGTTTCGTCTCAAGTATTATGGGGGCCAGAGAGCTTGTCTGGCCCTGTGTGGCCCAGGAACACTCCGCTCCAGGGCTGCCTGAAGAAGTGAGTGGGTGATGCCCAATGGAGAGGTGAGGCTTTGGGGATGTGGCTGGGTAGGCACGCCTGCCGGCACCCCTCAGCCTTTCCATGGGCTTGTGCCAGGAGTGAGGGTTGCTGTGCCCAGGCGAGGAGCAGCTCTGGGGAGAAGGAAAACTGCGAACAGCTGTGCAGCCCTGAGCTCTGCCAGGCTGGCCAGTGGGGCCTGGCATGTCTCTTGCGCCACCTGCTGGCCGCCTGGAGCTCTCCCTACTGCTGACATCTTAGCTGGCCAATGAGTGTTCTCTGAAGACAGACATTTGTGTCCCCTCAGGTACTGGCATCGGTCCCTCAACCCCCGGAAGCTGATTGAGGTGAAGTTCTCCCATCTGAGCAGGAACATGACCATGCAGCGCACTATGAAGCTGTACCGGCTGCCAGAGGCCAGTGGTGCCCGGGCATGGGCGGGGCGGGCCAAGAACACCCAGGCCGGCAGCAGGTGTGGCTGGAGTCAGAGGGGCTAGGGAGGCTGCCACAGCCACCAGGACCCAGTTGCTTCTGTGCCAACTGTTTGGTACACTTGGTTTTTGGCTGTACCTTGGACTGTTCCCCAGCTCCTACACTCGGCAGCCACAGCCTGAATGGAGCATTCGTGGAAAGATGTGGCCTCTTCTCAACCTGCCAGTTGCCACACCGGCCCCAGAGCAGGGACAGGGGCTTGCCAGGAGCTTGTCGGGGCCTCAGATTTCTAAGCCCGTGATGGACTCTGGGTCTTAGCCTGGCTCCCCACAGGATCTGAGATGCAAGCCTGTGACCCCCCCCCTTCTCTTGGGTGCTTCCAGCCACTGTCCAGCTATGTGAGCCTTTGCTCAGAGGGCTGCTGCTGGCTCCATGGACCAGACAGAACTGACTGCCCATCACAGGGCCAGTGCCCCAGGGGTGGGGCACCAGCACCCCATGTGATGAGGGCCTCTCACCCTGGTGGGGGAGCAGGTTTAGGGTGCCAGGGCAGCCAGTGTGTCTGGACCGTGGGGAGAGGACCCAGCACGGTTGTCCTCAGTGTAGGGCTGCATGCAGAAGAGGTCTCTTGTGTTCCCTGGGGCCCTGGGACAGCCAGCCATCTCAGGGGTGCTGCAGGCCGGACTTCACAGCAGCCCTGTTCCCGCAGAGTGATCGCATCAGGTGGCACCAGGCAAAGCAGCTGAGAGTCCACCCAGATTTCAGTCTGGCTGAGTCCCCCCACCTTTGTGTGCTGAGCCTCGGGGAGGCCTGGCAGCATAGTCCTGCAGGTCCGCTGGGTCACACATTCCCTAAGACAGAGCAGCAGGGCACAGGTTGAGCTGCAGAACAGGGAGAGGGGTGCCAGACAACTCCCCGTGCTGGGACAGCTTGCACACTGCTGATGGCTTCTACCCCATCCACGCCAGTAGGTCCCTCCCTGAGTTGCAATAACCAGAAACCAACAACCAGATGTTGTCCTGTGTCCCTGCAGGGACAGCATGGCTTCTTTTGTGAATCACTGGGCTGGAAGGACTGGATGTCCTCAGGCACAGCCAGAGTGGCCAGCTCGGCCTGCAGGGTGGGAGGTCCTGGCTCAGAGGGGAGTGGAACAGGATGCAGGAGGACAGCCAGCCACAGGGCGAGGACACACATAACAGCCACGCCAAGGACAGGCCCGGTGACAGACATGTCTCATACTGTACCTCCACCTTCCATCTAGACACCTAAGACTGCTGGGCTGCGACCAATGGAGAGAAAGGACATTCCAGCGGTGCACCAGCTGCTCGCCAGGTACCTGAAGCAGTTCCACCTCACACCAGTCATGAGCCAGGAGGAGGTGGAGCACTGGTTCTACCCCCAGGAGAACATCATCGACACCTTCGTAGTGGAGGTAAGTCAGAGCTCCCTGCTTTTCCAGGAACCAGGCAATAGCTCGTGATCAGCAAAGGTGCCCTAGGCCTGCCTAAGTGACCCCATAAACCCCTCTGCACTGGGAGTCCCAGCTCAGACCAGAGCTGCATGTGCTTGGGGTGTGAACCACAGAAAAGCACCCAGGATGGGCTCCCCAGCACACATCTGTAGCCCCAGCCATATGGGAGGCTGAGACAGGAAAATCCTTTGAATTCAAAGCCACCCTGGGCAGCATAGTGAGGCCTGGTGTCAAAACAAAAGCAAATGAGATGAGGAAGCAGAGGTCAGAGGTGATGTAGCTGGACATTCCTGCCTGCTGCCCAGCCTGGCTCTGCCCAGTGCCCTGAACAACTGTGTCCCCTCCCTGTGTCTACTCAGCCAGAGGGCACAGCTGCCTGGTGCAGGTTGCAGGTATGGAGCACCTGGGCCTGGCACCCCTCACCAGAATCTGGCCTCTTGTTCCCTGCAGAATGTGAGTGGTGAGGTGACAGATTTCCTCAGCTTCTATACACTTCCCTCCACCATCATGAACCACCCAACCCATAAGAGTCTGAAAGCTGCTTACTCCTTCTACAACGTCCACACCCAGACGCCTCTTCTAGACCTCATGAGTGATGCCCTTGTTCTCGCCAAAATGGTGAGGAGTGGGCGGGCGTCTCAGAAAAGGTAGAGATGGTTGTGGTGTGCACAGCTCCTACAGGAGCCGCTGTCTTGTCTGGGAGGTGTTAGGCCTGGCACCCTCAGATAGGGCCACACGCCAGGGCCTCAGATGGGAGGCAGCAGCCCCTCGGAGCCTCGTCCTCCCAGGAGCCAATGGGCCATGGTGTGTACACATGCCTGGGCTGTGTTCATGAAAGCTCTGCTCCACGTGGGGCCTTGGGAACATCCTGGTTGCATCCTGTAGTGGTGCCCCTCAGTGTCCCATGGTCACCATGTCCCCCTGGAGCTGGCAGCAGGGCGAGCCTCTGAGCAGGAGGGGCTGCTGGAAGGTGTGAGGGGCAGCAGGAGCATGTGGGATGCCCAGGAGAGGCCAGGGGAGGTGGCGGGGAGCCTGTTCAGGGTGGCCGTAGTGTGGCAAGAGGGTAAGGCAGCTGCCTCCATCCTCACCCACCCTTCCTCACTGCCCTGCAGAAAGGGTTCGATGTGTTCAATGCACTGGATCTCATGGAGAACAAGACCTTCCTGGAGAAGCTCAAGTTTGGCATAGGGGACGGTAACCTGCAGTATTACCTGTACAACTGGAAGTGCCCCAGCATGGGTGCTGAGAAGGTGAGTGCTCCCAAGGGCAAGGCCTTGGGCTCCTGGGAGCCCTTGCCCAGCAGCTGAGTGCTGTGTGCTGGGGCGGCACAGCGCACACAGGAGGAAACTGGGTCGCATACCGTAGACGGTGCCCTCCCCCGCTCAGCCCTTGTTCTGCAAGCTCCATGGGCTCCACGGGGGAGCATCTGGGCACCGTCCACTCACCCGCCTCTCTCGTCGACTCCCAGGTCGGGCTTGTGTTACAGTAACCGGTTGTCAGTGAGATTCTGGATAAAGCCACTGAGGATTCCAGCCAGCAAGGGAACTTGCCACTCTTTGGTCCAGTCTCACAGGCCTGAGGGTACCTGGAAGGGAGCAGAACCGAACTGGCTTTACCAAACCACCAGCGGACCGAGGACTATGCTGCAGGGGCATGGGCCGCGTGACTTCACCTCAGGCCGCCTGGTCTCCCTGTTTTCCAATTAATCACATCCTCATGCAGCCGTGATCAAGGGAATGTAACTGCTGAAACTAGCTCGTGATTGGTATATTATGGAGTTAACGGGTGAATAATAAAAGTATATATATATTATATATATAAATATTTTAAATATCTTTCATGTCCCAAATATACGAGGATGCTTGGTCTCTAATGAAAAGCTGACTCCTGTCGTCCTCAAGTTTAGAAGCCAAGGATGGAGGCAGACAGTGTCGGCACTGCTCGGTTTCTGGGAGCAGGAGAGGAGCCAAGGCCGTGGTTCCCTGCATGCCAGCGGTTGGAAGAGGGAAGGTGGAGGGACCTGCAGCTCTGGAGGCTCCAATCAGGGACGGTCAGGCAGGTCCGGCTGTCTCCAGTCCCGCGGCCTGCTCCCTCACCATCGCAGGGTTTGTGCCCTGTGAGGTTCTGCCTTTGCATTTCCCTCGTGTGGGACCTCGTGGAGATGCAGAGCAGAGCCAGCAGCCTTCAGCCTGCCCATCTCACCCTGCTCCTTGCCAAGACATGGCCACGGCAGGACACAGGGACAAGAGGCAGCCCTGCACTTGGCAGCAGACACGGGCTTGCTCATGCCACCATGTGGACTTGCACAGTGGCTGTGCAGGTCTCCAGGGCCCTCAAGCCAGTTGTGGCTGTCTGTCCACACACATTCTTCAGCTGTGCCGGCCAAGTCGCCTGGGGGCCGCCTGTCACTCAGTGGCCCACGTTCCCCTTCAGGGAGCTGGCCCTGCATAAGCCCGGGAAGCAGCACAGCATGGGGCAGGGGTCTTCGTCCACTCCCTCTGCTGCTCGAAGGGGAAGGAAGCCACTGCAGCCAAGCTCAGCCTCGCCCACCCACCCAAGGCCCCCTGCAGGCTTCTGTGCTTCGCTGGAGGCTGCGCTGTGGTCTCAGAGCTGGAGGACACAGTGTACTTGGGACGGACTGCACCGCTGTGGAACGCAGGTGGCTGCCCCAGAGGCTTCGTGGACCTCGATCCCCACAGTCCTTGGCGTTGACTGCAGGCCCCGACCCTTGATCTTGACTCCTCCACTCCAGGCTCCCAGGCCAAAGAAGCCCATGTTCTTGACAGGAAGCACACGGAGTTCCGCAGACAGGAGTCAGAGAGGTGGGGGCTGCCCCACACCCCACAGACATCAGGTGCTCCGGCACCATATGGGACAGGTGTGCCCCTCCACGTGCTGCCGAGACCCAGGAACCACACCCTTGGAGTGGGCTCCTGTGGTTGGCCAGAGTCGAAGTGAGGACCATGTGCCCCAAGCTTCTCGGGAAGAAGTGGACCCTGCAGGGCCCAGCACCTCCCCCTCAGTTGGCGGTCAATGGTCTGTGGCCTGGGGCCCACACCCTGAGTGTTCTCTGTGGTCTGCCCAGGGCTGCAGGGGGCTACAGGGCCGCTGCTGTCAGTCTCCGTCCTTTTCATTCTCCCTAATCTTTCATACAACTCTGTCTGGGTTGGGGCCTCCCACAGGGCCCTCAGGACAGCGGCACCAGTGAGGGATGACCCACAGTCCAGGCTGCTCTGCCTCAGGCAGCCGCTGTGGCACTCCTACCACCAGGCCTCCTGGCAGCCACACTTAGGACACCATCCCCGCCTGCCTGTGGACTGTACTCAGCCATGGACTCCACTCTGGGACAGAGCCGGTGGAGAGGGGCTGAGCTTTGGGCCGGGCTAACAGGCTGCTCCTGGGCTGGTGTCTGTGGCTGGCCTGGCCACGCACCCCGACCCCTGATTGTCAGAGATGCTGACCATGTCTGCACCTCCCCTATGCTGCTCTGCAGTCTGGGGGCAGGGCCTGTGGTCTGTGGTTCCTTCCCCACAGTCCACAGCTGTCATCGGGGAGGCGGCATCAGGCCCAGGGAAGGACAGCCTTGTCTGGGGCCTAGAACCAAGGAGACTGAGGCTCAGCTCTGCCAGGCAGGCAGCACCTCCGGAGGCGAGTGGTGCCAGCCCTTCCAGTGCTCTCAGCCACACCCAGGAGCAGCGGGCCATGCTGTCTGGGAGGCTTTTGTGCTGGGGTGCGTCCGTTTCCAGGGTTGAGAGGAAATACCAACTTGTTGTTCTACTCAGTACATCACAGTTTCTAATAAAGGCAGCAGCTGGACAAACCCTGCCTGGCATCCCTCTGGTCAGCAGGTGTTCAGGATAGGTGGGGCCTGTCCCCTCCCTCCTGGGACTCACCTTTGGTGCAGAGCGGCCCCTCCATGGGTCTCACAGCTCCCTGGCAGGCGTGGGCACCATGCAGGCTGCTCTGCCAGACCCCATGCCCCTTGAGCCATGGGGTACTTTCTGGGGTTTAGGTTTGCTTTTCTTTTTTTTTTTTTTTGCATCCCTGGGATGAAGCCCAGGGCCTTGCCCAGCCATGCCCAGCTTCCTGGGGTGCTTCTTAGCCAGGGGATTGCTGGGCCCCTGTGGTTGTCATCCTTGGAACTTCTGGTTGCCTGGACCCAGGATCTCTTACAACCCTCGTGGCAGTGCCTCTGAGCCCTGCAGGGAACCTGAGGACGTGGCCTAACCTGCCCAGAGCCCTCTGCCCCTGACACACACTTTGCCTAGCCGCCAGGATGTGCAGGCTGGTGGAACCCAAGGAGGGCTCGGGATGGGCCTGGCTGACCCTGTGCACACCCAACAGGACCTGGGCCGGCCCAGCCGACAGACAATGGGGTCCTGGAACTCTGAGCACAAAGGTGTCAGGGTCCAGCCCACTCCCACTCCCACTCCCAGAGGAAGCTGTTACTTCCTACACAGGAGCCTGGGGCTGGTGCCAGGTCTAGCCCGGCCCTGTGGAAACCTGTCCAGTGCTGACACTGTTCCTGGGGGACCTGAAATGTGAAGTGTTGTCCCTGGAGTCCCTTCAGACTGGCATGGTCACACTGTGCTTCCAGGGCTGTGATGGCAAGGCTGGTGGGTAGTTAAGATGGTATTCTTGAGGGTCCCTTGGAGGTCACCCGTCCAGGTCACCATGTGACCTTGTAAACTGGTGTCCCCAGCCTGGGAGCTAGAGCAGGGTCAGGGCCAGCACTTGAAAGAGGCTCCTCCCCTGCCCCAGGCTCACAGAAGCACCCTGGGAGAATAATTCGACTCCTTTATTATTAGAATAGATGCTTCTCTGTGGCTTCCGAGGGCTCTTCTGGGACCCAGCTGCCACCCTGTGGCCAGGTCTCCAGCTCCACCTGGTGTGCAGGTAAGCTTAAGGGGCAAAGGGCTTGGTGCTCTACCAAGATGGGTAGGGTGGAGGCCAGGGCGGCTCTGCAGAGGCTGGACTCACAGGTGCCAGCCCTCCAGGCTCCTGGCTGCAGCAGGCCCTGTATAAGGCACCATGTGGGGTGGGGCTGGGCACAGGGTGCTGGAGCCCTACCGCCAGGCAGCAGCTGACCAGGCACAGCTCACCAGCGTATGTCCCCTAGGAGGCCTGCAGGCACAGCACCCAGGGGTCCCTGGTTAGGGGAGGACCAGGCTTGCTATTGGACATAGCCTGGAGCCCCAGAACCCTGGCAGGGTCTTTAGCCTTCAGGAGTGCTGAATGCAGATGTGGACGAAGAGTGTGGCGGGGGACAACGGGGCGCCATCCTTGGAGAGCAGGTGGATGTGGCGATACCCTGTGGGGCCAGCCAGGGTCAGGTCAGTCCCGGCTCCCGCCTGGGCCAGGGGTGGGGAGCCCACCCACCTGCCCACCTTGCTTCAAGCTGCTGAGGGGCAGCGTGAACTGGCCCACGAAGTCATTGGGGGAGGCCGCATCGTAGTCCTCCACCACGAAGCGCACCAGGGCCAGCTCTGGGGCCCGCAGCTGGAACTTCAGGGTCTGCCCCCAGCACGGGTTAAAGCCTAGCGTGGGTGCACAGTCAGGGTGGCCACCCTCCCCCACTGCCGCCCACCTCTCCCCCACTGCTTGCCAGGCCAGTGCCCACCGTTGTTGAGCACGTAGCTGGTCTCCTTGCGTGCACAGTCTGCCGGAACTCCATGGATCTCCACACGCACCAAGGGGTCCACAATGGAGCTAGGCTTCTCAGCGTTCAGCTTGGGCAGCTGCTGGGCAGTGAGCACCTGGGGGAGGTGGACAGTTCTGGCCTAGCACCCAGCAGCCACGCCCACTCTGTCCCCTTCGGATGCGAATATCCAGGCCATCCCTGTGCCCTTGCCCTCCACCTAGACCAGTGCGTTCCCAGAGCAGCCTGGACCCCTGCCAACCTGGACTGTCAGCGTGGTGCTGGGGGGCCCTGGGCACCCTGGGTCAAATACTGTGCCTGGCTGCCGCAGGCAGCTGGGCTTCAGGACGTAGCCGCACTGCCCGTTGACCAGGAAGCGGCCCATGTTGAGGTCCATCTCGCAGCCTGGCGTCTGGAAGTTCAGGGCCACTGTGGGCGGCACAGTGGAGTAGGACCATTGGTGGCCATTCTCCGAGGGCCCTGGCTGCTTCACCTGTACCTTCTTCCTGTCATCCCTCAGGCTGCAGAAGCCCATTGGGCTGGGCCACAGCCTGGGGCTTTCATGGCTGCCCCTGCCTGCTGGCCTGCTGTCCCAGGGGCTTCCTACTCAGCATCCTGAGGGACTAGCTGTGGCTGCATTGACCAGCACAGCGGACTTGCTGGTGTGGGTGGCAAAGTAGCCTGGACCAACTTCCCCAGCCACACGATGGAGCCACAGAGGCCTTTTCCTCCTTTGGGGCTCCTACCCAGGCCCCGGGCACCCCAGCCCTGCACTCACCTAGCTGACAGCCTGCGTTCCACATCTCCTGGGGGTTATAGTTGGCAGAGTTGACCCGCAGCCCCAGCGGGTACACTCGGGTCAGCTGGTGGGCATTGTGCCGGACGAAGCTGTTCCCTGGGGCAGAATTGGGCAGGCTGGGATGGGGCGGTGGCCTCCTGGGGATAGGGACTCACCGAGGAGGCCAGGCACCCTCCATGTACCCGGGCCCCACATGCAGGTCACCTGTTCCTCCAGTTGGGAACCCTGCTCTCCTACCAGCTGCTTCCTGCAGCCTCCTCTGGGTTCCCGCTACCCACTCCACCCCTCTCCACAGCCCCCACACCTGGTGCCCACTGTCCAGCTCCTACCCGACTCCCGTAGCAGCTTCCGTGCTCTGTGCTCACTGAGAGAGCCGACCTGGCAGGGCTGGGCGGGACCAGGGCCGGGGTGCAGGGTCTGCAGGCGGGTGGCACAGCAGTATACGACCAGGGCGGATAGCTCGGGGGAGACCTGGCCAGCCTGGGTCCAAGCCTCTGCGGGGGTCCTCTGTCTTACAGCCCTTACGGCCTCCCCGTCCTCCTCCTCCTCCTCCTCTTCTAGCTCCCTGTCAGACAGAGGGCGACTGTCCTCGCCCTGTGCGGCCAGCAGCTTCCTCCCCTTCACCAGCACCCGGCCCTTCAGCTGCTGTGGAGGCCAATAGGGATGGGTGAAGCCCGCCCCTCACAGCCATCAGTCAGTCATTCAACCACGCAGGGGGAGGTGAGGCGGGGGGGGGGGGCGTCGGGGCAGGGCCAGAGGGGAGACAGAATGCAGGTGCCCAGCAGAGGGGAGAGTGTACCCCAGGGCTTGGAATGCCTTAGATGCCTCAAGTCAGAGGCCTCAGCTCAGAGGGGCTCACGTTGGGAATGGGAAGCCTGGGGCACTGAGGGACAGACGGGCGGCCCCCTGGACCCTCTGTCCCCAGGCGCCAGGAAGCATCACCTCTGGAGATGGCAGCTCCTTGGGGTCCTGGGTGCTTAGCACCTCTGTCACCAGCATGTCCCCCAGGATGGTCCGCAGGTGGTGAGCCATGACGGCCTGCTGTTGCAGCCCACAGTGGTTCTCAAGGGACAGGATGACAGGGTAGGGGGACAGCTGCAGGGGAGACCAGTGCTCAGGACAGGCCCCGGGTGGGTGGAGTCATGGAAGAGGGACACACAGGGACTATGGGGGCCTTATTCACTTACATACAGTGCTGGGGACTTAACCCAGGGCCTAGCTTGGCACTGCATTTCCAGCCCCTCTTCTTTACTTTTTAAATGTTTCAGACAAGGTCTCCATAAGTTGCCCTGGCTGGCCTTAAAGTTGCAATCCTCCTGCCTCAGCCTCTCAGGAATTGGCATTACAGGCTGTGCCCTTGTGCCTGGTTAGCAACACTCTGCGTGTGTTAATGACGTGGCCCGTGTTGGCTAAACTGCACACACCCAGTGATCTCGGGGGCAGTGACGTCCTGACACCTGGATGGAAGTACAGTTTACACAGATGCCACGCTAAGCTCCCGGGATGAACATGCCCTGCCTGCCAGTGGGAGCAGCGCCGGGGGCAGGAGGGCTGCCTGGGGCATTAAGAGGGCTGAAGGCTGTGGCTGTGTGTGGGCTGGGCTCACCGTGAAGGCGTGGTCGCGAACGGCCTGGACCACGTCCCGGAAGAGGATCTTGGAGGTGAGAGTGCGGCCATGGTAGATGACAGGCTCACCGCCCGGGCCCTCCCAACAATCCAGCTCCACGCAGCGGCAGCCCTGGGTGAAGGCCCTGCGCACGGGTAGGTGGACAGATGGATGGGTGAGAAGTCGGGGCACAGCGCAGGCAGCCCAGCCGGTGCTTGGCGTCCCTCTGAGGTGTGGTACCTGACATAGGCCTCAGTGCTGCTAAGGCCACCAATCTGAGAGTCAGTCAGGTAGGTGTTGTGAGAGGAGGAGATGAAGTAATGTGCCAGGGGCTGGCCCATGTCCTGGAACACTACAGCATGTGCGGGGTCCAGGGCGGCCCCCTCGGGGGATAGTAGATACATCATGAAGCCATCCAGGGTCATCAGCTCGTGGTGCTTGGCTATGGGAGGCCACAGAGGGTGTGGGCCAGCGGCCCTGCCCGCCCTGAGGCCCCATGGGGCTCCCTGAACCCCTGCCCACCTTGTGCCCACCCACCTGTCTCATGCAGCTCGTAGGTCTGGATGAGCTGCTGTGCGTGTGCCAGTGTGGCGCCCACTTCGCCCTGCGCCTCCAGGAACTCCAGCAGCTCAGGGGCGCTCAGCACCAGGTCCTCACCTGAGAACCGGTGGAAGAGCTCCTCCAGCTCGGGTCGCTTCAGCAGCTGTCGCACAAACTCCTCGATCTCGGACCCTTCCAGCCGCTCATCATCAGACCGGTCACATTTCTGGGGCATGGGGAGACGTTGGGGCACACCCTGGGAGACAGCCCCACTGACACCCCAGGGCCCATCGCAGCTGGACGCCCCTCCTCCACCCTGTCTCTCAGAGGTGAATGCAGGGCTAGGATTCCAGGCAGCCTCCCGTCAGCACTGGTGCAACCTGAGAACCCCGATGCAGGTAAGAAGTGTTGGCCCTGGGCCATGGGAGCTCCATGCAGCTCGTGTGTGCACAGTCATACCTGGCCAGCAAGCAGTGGGTGAGCTCACACCTGTGCACAGCCGGGGCTCCTGTGGCCAGGCTCACGTTGGTCACGCACTCGGCGTCCACAGGGTCTGTGCCCTGCCCAGACTAAAGCCTCTGGAGGGAAAGGTCACTTATGGCCCGGCGAGCGCCAAGGCTCACCTTGAAGAGCCGGTAGGCGTACATGTCGTTCATGTCCACATTGACCATGCGCAGCAGGCCCTTGACCTCTTTGAAGCTCATCTTGCTGTCCCGGTTGGAGTCCGCGCGGTGCAGGTAGGAGTGGATCCAGGTGTAGGTGCTCAGGAATGGGCTGCATAGACCGTGTCCCCCTCACCCCATCCCATCCCGCAGCAAGTGGGTGACGGATGTGGCCCCTTCAGGTCTGGAAGGATATTGGTCCAGTCGCTCACGCTGGCTCATGGCCTCCAGCCGTGCCCGCAGTTTCTCCAGGCCCCGCACCCAGTGCTGCGCCTCCTCTGCCGAATGGGCCACCAGGTCCAGGTTCTTGCGGCGGCCCCGGAAAGTGATGGTCAGGCAGCGTGTAGGTGGGAAGGCAGCTCCAAAGCGCCGCAGGCCCTCGGACTGGTGGCCCTGGCGCACGGCCTCGATGTGCTGCACGAGGACTGTAGGGGGGTTAGGGTCACCCCTGCCCCCTCCCTGCCCCCACCCGTTCCACCCCTGCCACTCACAGATGTGACCAGAGGGCGCGTGGGGGAAGCGCCGCTGGAACCACACACTGAGCCCGTCCTCCTGCAGCCGGTACAGCCGCTCCTTCTGCCAGGTGTGCGAGCGGATCTTGCACAGCCTCGAGCCCTGCAGCATGGCGAGCACATCCTCATCCTCCGTGAGGCCTGCGCAGAGCGGGACACCAGCACCCTGCCAAGCTGGCACCTGGAACCTGGGTCCCGCAGGGTGGTTCTGGCTGACCTGGGGCCAGTGGGCATGTCTCTGCCTCCATCTAGCCGGACTCTCCTTGTGAAGACAGCAGAGGCCTCTGGCTCCGGGGTCCCCAGCCACAGTGACCAGAACCCAACAGTGAGCCTCTGTCCCTTGACTTAATCCCACCGATGCTGGGTCTGGCTTTGTGGCCCCCAGGTCCCTGCCCACCACAGCAAGCTCTGATCCAGGAAATCGTATCTAAAGCCCTGGGCCTTTGCCACCGCCTCCTCACAACCTGTGCAGGGTCCCTCAAACCATCCCAACCCTGCCTCCTCCCGGAAGTCTTCCTCAGTTTGTTTTCAGTGGGGGCTCTTCTTCCCTGACAACCAACAGCACTTTTTCTTTCATTAAGAAGTGATGCCAGGTATGGGGCACATACCAGTAATCCTAATACCCTTAAAGTGGAGGCAGGAGGACTGCCACGAGTTCCAGGTCAGCCTGTGCTACATAGTGAGTTTAGGGCCAGCCTGAAGTACACAGTGAGACCCTGTCTCAAAATAAAAATTAAAAAGGTAGTGCTGGCAGCTTTTCATGAAGGCCCTTGATGTAACTCCCATTAGCATATACATAGAAGCAACAAACAGGAGGCTGAGGCAGGAGGATGGTGAGTTCAAGACCCTGACTCAAAATAAAAAAGGCTAGGGATGTAGCTGAGTGGAAGAGTGCTTCCCTACTCCGACTCAACCCGTCTGCTCCTGAGTTCAAGGCAAAGCCTTGGGCTCAGGATTCTGTCTTAGCTGTGCCAAGACAGGCACATGTGGGGGCCAGGGTGCTTGCCTGGCAGCTGTGGGTGGGGATTGGTATCTGCACTCTGCTCCTGTGTTTTTTGTTTTGTTTTGGAGACATGGTCTTAATCTGTAGCTGAGGCTGGCCTGGAATGATCCTCCTGCCTCAGGCTCCCAAGTGCTGGGATCACAGGTGTGTGTCACCACGCCTGGCCAGGGGTACTTTAGATTGTGGCTTTGATAGTGGACACAGAATCTCAAGGGCAGGAGAAGAACCACACCCCTCAGGGGTCTGTGGTCACTGCTGGGGCCAGGACCAGACGCTGGCTCAGGCCCAGGGAGGTGGAGCCCCTCTGTCCCAGCAGGAGGGGCGAGGCTGGGCTCTGGTAAGACCTAGCCTCTGCAACCTGCCGCTGCACACTGGGTCACCCTGTTCCATGCCTACTGTGTGGAGGCCCAGCAATGAGAGGCCGGAAATGTAGGTGAGTCATTGCGGGTCTGAGTCCCACCTTGGGCAAACAGGCGCAGAGAGGGCAGGGGCAGCACTCCACCCCCTCCCCTGCCACAGCTCCCTCCCCCAGCCCCACCCCACCCAGCTCCCCCAGGCCAGTGCCCAGCTGCCCCAGGCCAGTGGCAACACGGGGGTTCTGCGTGCCAAGCAGGGAAGCTGCTCCTTCCTGCTCGACCTGTGCAGGGGTTGGGGTTCGCCTGCACAGCTCCCCCCCCCAGCAGGTGGGGGAAACCCTAAGGGCAGCCGGCCAGAAGGCAGGGACCACAGAGGGCCCCAAGGGAGGACAGGACAGCAACCCAGATGTGGTAGGAATCTCCACGTCAGGCACATCCAGGCTTCGGGGAGGGAGACCGAGCTGTGCTACCCTGGGAAGCACCAAGCAAAGTCCCAGAAGCCAGACCTGAATGAATCCCAAGTGATGAGGCGCCGCCTCAGGCAGAAGCAGGCTGGACACTGCCGGGCGGGAGAGGTCACACACCTGGGCTTGGGGCTGGCTAGTTTTGGAAATAGGTAAGGTAATGGCTGCCTACAGGGTAAAATATTAATGCCAGCGAACACCACAGAACAGAGCTGGGCGTGGTGCTACAGGCCTGTCATCCCTGCACTCGGGGCTGAGGCAGGAGGGTCACAGAGTCTGAAGACCACCTGGGCTACACAGTGACTTCAGCCAGAACTGCATAGTAAAAAATCTGTCTCAAAAAGATAGTAAGTTTTTTTAAAAGGTTAGAATGGCCAGTTTTATGTTGTTTTTGTTGTACTGAGGATCAAATCCAGGGCCTTTGTACAGGGCTACAACCCCAGTTTTGTTATTTTGCATTTCAAAGTAGGGTCTTGGCAAACTGCTAAGTTGCCTAGGCTGGGCTTGGACTTGTGATCTTCCTGCCTCAGCCTCGCAGAGTGCCAAGATTTCAGGTATGCCATCTCACCCAGCCCAGTGTTATTTTATGTATACTTTACCACCATTTAAAGATGTAATGATACACCAGAAATCGCTGTATGTTTTTGATTTGTTTTGTTTTGTTTTTTGGTACCAGGGGTCAAACTCATGACCTCACGCTTACCAAGCAAGAGCTTGAGCTGCTGAGCTGAACCCCTGGCCCCACTGTATACTTTAAATGGATGAAGGGCATTGTAGGTGAATTAATATTTCAAAGGCACTTCAGGGCACACAGGGTAGCCACAGGGCAGCTGGGGCATCTGGGCTAGGGGGAGGGGACAGGGACTGGGCAGGGCTGTGTGAGGAGGGGCAGGTGCACAGGCTGCTGCTGAGTGGAGGGGACGCTGGGGCATTCCTGGTAGTCAGGCCCACAGGGTGCCAGGCAGCCCATCTCCCCCAGATCCTTCACTGTAGGCAGCAGCAGCACCAGTCCCCGCAGCCGCCATGTGCAGGCTGTGGGGTGCACTCAGTGCCACAGTCTACAGGGCTCCCAGTGCCAGGTGGGCCTCAGAGTCAGGGTGTAGGGAGCGGGGCACACCCCCCAGTGGGCTCAGGGTCTCTCTGAGGGCCCAGGCTGTGCTCCACTGGGCTGGGGCATTGCTCAAGGGCTAGGTCCACCCCCTGCTCCCCCAAGATACAGACAGATGGAGATTCAAACTTATCTGGGCTTCTTGTATTACATTTGGACCCCAAGGCTGCCAGGGCTCCCCTTCCCTACCCAGGTCAGAAGCTGGGAGTGAATCTCAGCTGCATCTTGCCCTGGGCTGACTGTCAAACACCAGTAATGCCCTCTGTAAGGGAGGCTCTGGGACCACCCAGCCCGTGTGACTGCACTGGTGACCTTTGTGCTCAGAGCCCTGGGCACAGTGCTGTGGAGGGGCTGATTCATACGAGCCTGTCATGGTGCCCACCATCCAACTCTCCTCTGTCCTCAGCCTGTCCTGCTGGCCCCAGGCCAGGGTGGCTCCCTGGTGAGGTCCCCAAGGGCTTCTCCTTCCTTTGGGCGGTGGCCAGGTCATATTGGGTGATGGCAGCAGCCACCTGCATGGCTGGTCTGGCCTGCGGGACCGGACACCTGCACTGAATCTCCACCCTGCCAGGCTCAGGCTCACATTCCTCTCTCAGCGGTCACTGTGCTGTCACTTGAGGGACAAGCCAGTGGCAGAAGGGAGGGTGGCCAAGGTGTCACTCCTGACCTGCATGGTTCCCAATAGTGTCACCCTGTCAGGTGCCAAGCAGCCTGACTTGGGTGTCATTGTGTCTCCTGGCCCCCACCCACGGCACGTCTCCTGGGGCCAGGCTGCTCCCATGGGCTGGGGATGAGGTGGCCAGGCTGCTCCCAGCACTCTGTCAGTGCACCCTGTGGGACCTGGCTCCCCGAATCTTATGGGCCCTCTCTCCTGGGTCTCGTTCCTGGGGTCCATGCAACCTCCTTAGGGGCTGCTCAGCTCTCCCAGGGTAGAATTGTGTGTGTATCCTGTGTCCTGCGGGAGTCACAGGCCTAGACACACCAGACCGGGCAGACCTCATAGAGGACAGGCGGAGCTCTTGCCTCAGGCATCCGAGCAAGCGGCACAATCAGTGCCCAGCAGACTCAGGTCGCCCGGGTGAGAGGTAGCGGCAAGGTCACCCGGCCCAAGGTCGGGGCGGTTCCTGCAGGGCTGTGGTCAGGCTACAGCAGGAGTCACTGTCTCAGGTGTAGGGCTCACCCTTCCTGTGTTCCCGCCTTCCCCCCTTCCTTCCTCCTCCCCTTCCTCCTTCCTTCTTTCCCTCTCCACCCCAGAGTTACATCCCTTGACCTTTTTCATTCTTTATTATGGACAATCTCACCAAGTTGCCCAGATAGGATTCACACTTGCAATCTTCCCACCTCAGTCTCTTCAGACAGACAGTTGTACTTTACATTTTATAAAATGGCCTGGGCACCCTGCCCCTGTGCCCCACTGTGTGGGATTTTGAGGGTCCTTGCCACATGGCATGGCCTGGGTGCCCCATGCACTATTCCCATCCTGAGCCTCCCGCCCTGAGGTGGGGTCCAGGCTGCAGGACACTCCAGTGTGGATCTCGGCACTGGGCCTATTCCAGAAGCTTCCTCCCACCCAGGCCATTGGGGACCCTGGGCCCTGTGGCAGTGTCACCAGACTCCAGTCCCCCGCGTGGAGCGCAGAGCTCCCCCTTCGAGGGCTGGAGCCCCCAATCCCGCGACCCCGCGGGCACCTCCTGAGGGGCGTCGGGGCATCCTGGCGACCCCGGCACGACCTTCGGGCCGCGAACTCTCAGGCTCCCCGTCCCTGTCCCCTCACTGACCCATCTTCTTCAGCGCGCGCGACGCCGGCCTTGGGGCGGCTCCGTTCGGCGACGGCGGGAGCTGGAGGGGCTCCACGACTCTGCCGGGCACCACGGACTCCCTGGGCGGGCCGCGGCCCCTCTTCCAGAGGCCGCACAGCATGGCGGGGACGGGGGACAGGGGGACGGGGGACAGGGGGACAGGGGGACGGGGGACAGAGGACAGAGGGACAGCGCTACGGCCCGGGCCCAGCTCTTGTGCGC